>JADBJO010021139.1:0-30093 GCA_016801955.1 Conus betulinus | reverse complement strand
CCTTGATCACTGATCTCACTATTGCAGAGGCATCATAATTTTCTGTCGTTTTTGTGCAGTCTAATTGGGTATCATTCGGTGTTGAAGGACAACTCCACAAGTGGTCAACAAAAGATGTTAAGAGAGCCTTGACAAGCTTAGACAACACAGGATAGCATGTTACGGATCCTGATTTCAGATTAAAAAACTTTAACTCAAAATCCTTGTCCAAAGTGCTGTCAGAAGTAAAATTTGAAACCAGAGCCTTCACATCTGCATCCACAGAATATTCTCTGACTTCAGAGTCAAGAGCACCCAACTTATCGTCCACAACGTTTGGCAACAATGCTGCAAGATTCATGACCAACCTATCAAGTGTGTTGTCTGAAGCAGCAAGAGAGGCATGCTCCCTGAACTTTTTTCTTCTTGCTTGTGCTGTATTTCAGCTACTTCAAACAAATGGAACAGAAAACCATCCCTGGCATGTCCATCTTGTGTTGCCACAGGCCAAATGTTTCGCAGTTTGTATCCTTTCCATCAGACATTGCCACTGCCACCAACATCACACACCTTTCTCCACCTCCTCTAGCCTTGAGCCATCATCTTTTGTCAAAAACAGCACTGTAACGATTGCTCCACTGTCATGCTAACTCGTCCAACACTGACTTTCAAATGTGCGTAAGTAGACTGCAGTGTCAAGTCAATGTGGAGGAAGTGGAGCAATTCGTACCTTCGGCACAGAAGAGCGAGAACAGAGAGCATTGAAAACTTGGATCGGAATTAAAACGAAGAGTGGACCTGACGTATGATTTACCCATTCTTCCAAAAGTCATTGCTCCTCAGATTAAAAAAAAAAACTGGCATCACCAGCGCCAGCTGTTATTCAAATTGAAAACCAGCATTCCGGCACATAACTGGCACAGAAGCACCATACATAAATCACTCAATTTAACTGTAATGTGAGGCAGCTGCAACATGTCATTAGAAATGTAATGTCATCAGAGATGTATAAATCAAACAATTTAACTGAAATGTGATGCAGCTGTCACACATCATCAGATGTATAAATCAGCCAATTTAACTGTAATGTGATGCAGCTGTCACACATCATCAGATGTATAAATCAGCCAATTTAACTGTAATGTGATGCAGCTGTCACACATCATCAGGTGTATAAATCAATCAATTTAACTGTAATCTGATGGAGCTGTTACACATCATCAGCTATATAAATCACTCAATTTAACTGTAATGTGATGCAGCTGTCACACATCATCAGCTGTATAAATCAGCCAATTTAACTGTAATGTGCTGCAGCTGTCACACATCATCAGGTGTATAAATCAATCAATTTAACTGTAATGTGATGCCGCTGTCACACATCATCAGATGTATAAAAATCGATCAACTCAACTGTAATGTGATGCAGCTGTCACACATCATCAGCTGTATAAATCACTAAATTTAACTTAATTTAATGTGATGCAGCTGTCACACATCATCAGATGTATAAATAATCAACTAAACTGTAATGTGATGCAGCTGTCACACATCATCAGCTATATAAATCACTCAATTTAACTGTAATGTGATGCAGCTGTCACACATCATCAACTGTATAAATCAATCAACTGTAATGTGATGCAGCTGTCTCATCATCAGATGTATAAATCACTCACTTTTACTTTGATACACAGTATCTACGTCAGACTATTGGACACATACATCTCTCACTTTTATTTTCATACACAGTATCTATGTCAGACTATTGGACACACATACATCTCTCACTTTTACTTTGATACACAGTATCTATGTCAGACTATCAGACACATACATCTCTCACTTTTATTTTCATACACAGTATCTATGTCAGACTATCAGACACATACATCTCTCACTTTTATTTTCATACACAGTATCTATGTCAGACTATTGGACACACATACATCTCTCACTTTTACTTTGATACACAGTATCTATGTCAGACTATTGGACGCATACATCTCTCACTTTTTTTTTATACACAGTATCTATGTCAGACTATCAGACATATACATCTCTCACTTTTATTTTGATACATGATATCTATGTCAGACTATCAGACACATATACATCTCTCACTTTTACTTTGATACACAGTATCTATGTCAGAATATTGGACACATACATCTCTCACTTTTATTTTAATACATAGTATCTATGTCAGACTATCAGACACATACATCTCTCACTTTTGCTCTGAAGTATAGCAGCTATGGCAGGTTATAAGAAAAATACACAACACTCACTTTTACTCTGATGTGCAGCAGTTTTGTCCGATCCCTCAGAGTCGCTGCCTGAGTGAGATCTATTGCCATGGCCATCGCGTCCTTTCTGCTGCCTCTGAAAACAAAAACATCTCAAAGATTTAACACAAAATAAAACAGAAAACACAGCATGGTCTTCAACTGAAACATTACAACCTTGCTAGCCACCAGCATGCATTGATCAGCATTGCAAACTGCAGAATGGGTCAGGGGGATGGGGGGGGGGGGGATACGGATTTGAATCCCACTGAAAGTGTTTATTTGTGGGATTTTTCGGTAGTGGCTGGCTCCTAGCCCCAGGCACAGCTATGTGGGAGTTTCCAGTATTAGATGGCTCCTACTCCGAGGCACAGCTATGTGGGAGTTTCCAGTACTAGATGGCTCCTACTCCGAGGCACAGCTATGTGGGAGTTTTCAGTAGTCACTCGTGGCTGGCTTCTACCCCGAGGCACAGCTACGTGGGATTTTTTCAGTATTAGCTGGCTCCTACCCCGAGGCAGAGCTATATGTGCATTTTCAGTATTAGCTGGCTCCTACCCCGAGGCACAGCTATGTGGGAGTTTTCAGTACTGGCTGGCTCCTACCCCTGAGGCACAGCTATGTGGAAGTTTTTCAGTATTGACTGGCTCCTACCCCTGAGGCACAGCTATGTGGGAGTTTTCAGTAGTCACTAGTGGCTGGCTCCTACCCAAGGCACAGCTATGTGGGAGTTTTCAGTACTGGCTGGCTCCTACCCCAAGGCACAGCTATGTGGGAGTTTTCAGTATTGGCTGGCTCCTACCCCTGAGGCACAGCTATGTGGGAGTTTTCAGTAGTCACTAGTGGCTGGCTCCTACCCAAGGCACAGCTAAGTGGGATTTTTCAGTATTAGCTGGCTCCTACCCCCGAGGCACTGCTATGTGGGAGTTTTCAGTATTAGCTAGCTCCTACCCCGAGGCACGGCTATGTGGGAGTTTTAAGTATTTCCTGGCTTCCTGTAACCTTTATTCCATTGTTCTTTTCATCTTCATCATACTCACAGTAAAAGAAGCATCATAGCCTTTACACCATTCTATCCTGATGGTAAAATTAATAACATATCCTTTGTACCATTGTTATCTTCATCATCCTCATGGTAAAATAAACAGCATAACCTTTATACCATTGTTATCTTCATCTTCATCATCCTCATGATGAAATAAACAACGTAACCTTTATACCATGTTATTTTCATCATCCTCATGATTAAATAAATAACTTAACCTTTATACCATTGTTATCTTGCATCATCCTCATGGTAAAATAAACAAGGTAACCTTCAAACCATTCTATACTGACGTTTCTGCCTTTAACATTTCTGCCTTTGACATTTCTGCCTTTGACATTTCTGCCTTTAACATTTCTGCCTTTGACGTTTCTGCCTTTAACATTTCTGCCTTTAACATTTCTGCTTTTGACATTTCTGCCTTTGACATTTCTGCCTTTAACATTTCTGCCTTTGACGTTTCTGCCTTTAACAGTTCTGCCTTTGACATTTCTGCCTTTGACGTTTCTGCCTTTAACATTTCTGCCTTTGACGTTTCTGCCTTTAACATTTCTGCCTTTGACATTTCTGCCTTTGACGTTTCTGCCTTTAACGTTTCTGCCTTTGACATTTCTGCCTTTGACGTTTCTGCCTTTAACATTTCTGCCTTTGACATTTCTGCCTTTGACGTTTCTGCCTTTGACATTTCTGCCTTTAACATTTCTGCCTTTGACATTTCTGCCTTTGACGTTTCTGCCTTTAACATTTCTGCCTTTAAACGTTTCTGCCTTTGACGTTTCTGCCTTTAACATTCCTGCCTTTGAAAGGTAGCATACTCACTGTCTTTTCAATGGATATTTTTTTTTTTTTTTTAACTAAATCTCAACAGTCATGATCTTCTTCATCGTGCACAGTGACAGGTAAACTTGACATCATCATAACAACACATCATTTGTAAAATGTATGCATAGATAACATGTCTTATGACTGCACTTGCCACAAAAAATTTCGGCCTGGTGGAGCTGACTAACTGCCATTGAATGCTATGGTCTGACATGATATAGTATATGACGCCAAAAACAAAGTTCAAACTCTGATTCACTGACATCTACTTCAGCACAGATTTTTTTTTCAACCATCCGCCATGTTTCTCGTAGAAAAGGAAGTCTCGCGAGAACGTGACTTCCTTCTTCCTGTAGCCATTTACTTCCGTTTGCAAAAAAAACGCGAGTCGATACGTGCCGTGGTTCTCGAGTTTCGAATTTTTTTAAGTTTTGAGGTCGAGATGCCGTTTTTCATCGTGGCTAACCTTGAGTTCTGCCGTTCTATAATGAGATTTAGTGATGGAGATACTGTGTTTTGTAGGATTTACGGCATAAGACTTAGTGAAAGTGCTGGTAATGAAGCTTAGAGTGACCTAGATTTCGACTGGGATGAAGTTCCAGGTATGATGAACAACAATTCGGAAGAAAGTTCTGAAGAAGATTTTTTTTTATTTCCCGAGTAAAGGCTCATGTGACATTCTTCAAACTTACGATATAGCAACATATATATTCGTAGGATTTTTAAAATTATTTTCATTTCATTATTTCCTTTCCTCTCTTTTAAATTAATTTTTTAATTGGGTAACCATGTTTCAAATACGGAGTTACTTACCTTGCCGACGGTTTTCTGTGTAACTAAGCTCAGATAAGTAAGCACGATCTGAGCAGTGGGTGTAAAGCATGATCTCAGCAGTGGGTGTAAAGCATGATCTGAGCAGTGGCAGAAGATTCCCTGTGTCCTCAGTCACATCTCTGCCGTTTCTGGGCACAGAAAGCAGGTCTTCACTGCTTCTATAATAACTAGCAGGTCCCTCCAGTTTGGTTGTCTGTCAGGCAGTGTCAACAGTGAAAAACGAATCCCTGTCTCCATGGCAGACTCAGGCAATGTCATCAGTGAAAAACACTGTGACACAAGCATCTGAACTATCTGCCATTGCGACACAAACATCATCTGAACCACTTGCCACTGCTGCACAAACATCTGAACTATCTGCCACTGCTACACAAACATCATCTGAACCACCTGCCACTGCTACATAAACATCATCTGAACCACCTGCCACTGCTGCACAAACATCTGAACTATCTGCCACTGCTACACAAACATCATCTGAACCACCTGCCACTGCTACACAACATCATCTGAACCACCTGCCACTGCTACACAAACATCATCTGAACCACCTGCCACTGCTACACAAACATCTGAACCACCTGTCACATAAAAAATCATCTGAACCACCTGCCACTGCTACACAAACATCTGAACTATCTGCCACTGCTACACAAACATCATCTGAACTATCTGCCACTGCTACACAAACATCTGAACCACCTGCCACTGCTATATAAACATCATCTGAACCACCTGCCACTGCTGCACAAACATCTGAACTATCTGCCACTGCTACACAAACATCATCTGAACCACCTGCCACTGCTACACAAACATCATCTGAACCACCTGCCGCCGCTGCACAAACATCTGAACTATCTGCCACCGCTACATAAACATCATCTGAACCACCTGCCACTGCTACATAAACATCATCTGAACCACCTGCCACTGCTACATAAACATCATCTGAACCACCTGCCACTGCTGCACAAACATCTGAACTACCTGCCACTGCTACACAAAACATCATCTGAACCACCTGCCATGATACACAAATACCATCTGAACAACCTGCCGCTGCTGCACAAACATATTAACAATCTGCCACCGCTACACAAATGTCATATGAACCACTTGCCACTGCTACATAAACATCTGAACCATCTGCCATTACGACACAAACATCATCTGAACCAAGTGCTATGGCTCCACAAACATCTGAACTGTCTGCCACTGCGACAGAAACATCACTTGAACCACCTGTCATTGCGACACAAACATCATCTGAACCATCTGCCACTGCTACACAATCATCATTTGAACCATCTGCCACTGCTACACAGTCATCATCTACAACATCTATCTCCTCTGAGCCACTGCTACACAAGAAAAATGTTTTTTTCCAACAACTAAACTCTACATTATAAAGAAACACCAACAGGTTGCCCATCCAGAAGATGAAGGGGCTGTAACTCACGTAGCTGGCTTTGCCTGGAGCATGCTTCCCTCCCTTGCCCATGATGTTGAGGTACATCTGCAGGCCGGACTGCTTGTGTTCCTCAATGTGAGCCAGCAGACTCTGCTCCTTCTCAAAGCCCATCCCACACATGTGGCAGTGGTGGTCCCCTTTGCCAGAAGGCTCCACACTCCCGCTGTCCTCCTTTTTCAGGGGGGTCTCTGTCAGCAGAAGAAATAATGACACATAGTTCAGCACCTCACACTGTCAGCAGAAGATATGACACAGTTCAACACCTCAACCTCTCAGCAAAAAACACAATGACACATAGTTCAACACCTCACTCTGTCAGCAGAAGACATAACGACTCGTAGTTCAACACTTCACACTGTCAGCAGAAGATACAATGATACATAGTTCGACACCTCACAGTATCAGCAGAAGACATGACACATAGACGATAGTTCAACATCTCACTCTGTCAGCAAGACACAATCACACAAAGTTCAACACTTCACTCTGTCAACAGAAGATATAATGACACATAGTTCAACACTTCACTCTGTCAACAGAAGACATGACACATAGTTCAACACCTCACTCTGTCAGCAGAAGACACAATGACACACAAGTTCCACACTTCACTCTGTCAACAGAAGATATAATGACACATAGTTCAACACGTCACTCCGTCAGCGGAAGACACAATGACACATAGTTCAAGACTTCACTGTCAGCAGAAGATAAAATGACACACAGTTCAAAACCTCGCTCTATCAGCAAAAGACATAATGACACATAGTTCAATACCTCACTCTGTCAGAAGACACAATGACACACAGTTCAACACTTCGCTCTGTCAGCAGAAGACATAACGACACGTAGTTCAACACTTCACACTGTCAGCAGAAGATACAATGATACATAGTTCAACACCTCGCTCTGTCAGCAGAAGACATTGTGACACACAGTTCAGCACCTCACACTGTCAGCCGAGACACACAATGAATGAATGATAAATAGTTCAACGCCTCGCTCTGTCGGCAAAAGACATAATGACACATAAGTCAACACCTCACTCTGTCAGCAGAAGACATAATGATACATAGTTCAACACTTTACTCTGTCAGCAGAAGACACAATGACACATAGTTTCAACACTTCATTCTGTCAGCAGAAGACATGACACAGTTTCACACTTAAAACTCTGCCAGCCAGAAGGCATAATGACACACAGTTTCACACTTAACTCTGCCAGCACAAGACACAATGACACGCAGTTCAACACCTCACTCTGTCAGCCGAAGACATAATGACACACAGTTCAACACCTCACTCTGTCAGCAGAAGACGTGGCACATAGTTCAACACCTCACTCTGTCAGCAGAAGACAAAATGACACAGTTCAACACTTCACTCTGTCAGCAGAAGACATAATGGCACATACTTCAACACCTCACTCTGTCAGCACAAAACATGATGACACATAGTTCAACATTCCACTCTGTCGGCAGAAGACACAATGACACATGGTTTCAACACTTCACTCTATCAGCAAAAGACATAGCCACACATACTTCAACACCTCACTCTGTAAGCAGAAGACATAATGACACATAGTTCAACACTTTACTCTGTCAGCAGAAGACATAACGATACATCATTCAACACCTCACTCTGTCACCAGAAGACATAACGATACATCATTCAACACCTCACTCTGTCACCAGAAGACATAACGATACATCATTCAACACCTCACTCTGTCACCAGAAGACATAACGATACATAATTCAACACCTCACTCTGTCACCAGAAGACATAACGATACATCATTCAACACCTCACTCTGTCACCAGAAGACATAACGATACATAATTCAACACCTCACTCTTGTCACCAGAAGACATAGTGACAGTTCAACACTTCACAACACATGCACAACCAGATCCACAGAGCTGCTCATCAAAACAATGACATTGAAAAACATGAAACAAGAATAACGAAGAATATTTTCAACAAACACTCCTGCCCATTCCACCCATCTATACCATTACTAGTCAACAATCCATCTGCATGTTCACCTCAACGCGGGCAGTCTACTTTCAATCACCATGCTGGTTATTTGGAACAGTAGAGCATTAAGGCATCCAGCACCCCTACAGCCTGCACATCAAGGTGGCGTTCCACGAACAATACCAGGTGACAGTTACAGTAATGGTACATTGAGCACAACTGTGGATGATTTAGCTGTCCAGTAGAGGCGATACTGATGGTACCGACTGAGTGTCAGTGAAGTCCATTCAACTGGGGTGACGGTGAAGTAGCTGACCCATGTGCGGTCAGTCACAGTTGATGTGCTGAGGTTGTGCAATGCAGGTGTGTGACACACTGGTCAGTCAACACCAGGGCCACGCTAACTGACGCATGCACAAACTTCAACCACTCCAATATCCTTTCTTGAGATTTCGTGTTATTTGGACTTGTGGGATTTTTTTGAAACTTGTGTTATACTCAAGTCTGTGTGTCAATACTTCAGTCTGTGTGTGTCAATACTCCTGTCTGTATGTCAATACTCCAGTCTGTGTGTCAATACTTCAGTCTGTGTGTCAGTCTGTATGTCAATACTCCAGTCTGTGTGACAATACTTCAGTCTGTGTGTCAATACTCCTGTCTGTGTGTCAATACTTCAGTCTGTGTGTCAGTCTGTGTGTCAATACTCCTGTCTGTGTGTCAATACTCCAGTCTGTGTGTCAATACTCCTGTCTGTGCCATACTTAGTCTGTGCAATACTCCAGTCTGTGTGTCAATACTCCAATCTATGTGTCAATACTCCAGACTGTGTGTCAATACTTCAATCTGTGTGTCAATACTTCAGTCTGTGTGTCTGTGTGTCAATACTTCAGTCTGTGTGTCTGTGTGTCAATACTTCAGTCTGTGTGTCAATACTCCAGTCTGTATGTCAATACTCCAGTCTGTGTGTCAATACTCCAGTCTGTGCCATACTTACTCTGTGCAATACTCCCGTCTGTGTGTCAATACTCCAATCTATGTGTCAATACTCCAGACTGTGTGTCAATACTTCAATCTGTATGTCAATACTTCAGTCTGTGTGTCAATACTCCAGTCTGTGTGTCAATACTCCAGTCTGTACGTCAATACTCCTGTCTGTGCCATACTTAGTCTGTGCAATACTCCAGTCTGTGTGTCAATACTCCAGACTGTGTGTCAATACTCCAGACTGAGTGTCAATACTTCAATCTGTGTGTCAATACCTCAGTCTGTGTGTGAATACTTCAGTCTGTATGTCAATACTCCAGTCTGTGTGTCAATACTTCAGTCTGTGTGTCAATACTCCAGTCTGTATGTCAATACTCCAATCTGTGTGTCAATACTCCTGTCTGTGTGTCAATACTCCCAGTCTGTGTGTCAATACTTCAGTCTGTGTGTCAGTCTATGTGTCAATACTTCAGTCTGTGTGTCAATACTTCAGTCTGTGAGTCAATCTGTATGTCAATACTTCAGTCTATGCAGTACTCCAGTCTGTGTGACAATACTTCAGTCTGTGTGTCAATACTCCAGTCTGTGTGTCAATACTTCAGTCTGTGTGTCAGTCTGTGTGTCAATACTTCAGTCTGTATGTAAATACTTCAGTCTGTGAGTCAATCTGTGTGTCAATACTTCAGTCTGTGTGTCAATACTTCAGTCTGTGCAGTACTCCACTTTGCACATGGCCCAGCTTCCTCTGTCCACTGGTCACTCCTGACCATTAGCATCCTGTGTTCACTGGGACCTCACTCTGTACATGGCCCAGCTTCCTCTGTCCTCTGTGCTCTGGTCACTCCTGACCATCAGCATCCTGTGTTCACTGGGACCTCACTCTGTACATGGCCCAGCTTCCTCTGTCCTCTGTGCTCTGGTCACTCCTGACCATCAGCATCCTGTGTTCACTGGGACCTCACTCTGTACATGGCCCAGCTTCCTCTGTCCTCTGTGCTCTGGTCACTCCTGACCATCAGCATCCTATGTTCACTGGGACCTCACTCTGTGTACATGGCCCAGCTTCCTCTGTCCTCTGTGCTCTGGTCACTCCTGACCATCAGCATCCTGTGTTCACTGGGACCTCACTCTGTACATGGCCCAGCTTCCTCTGTGCTTGTCATTCCTGACCATCAGCATCCTGTGTTCACTGGGACCTCACTCTGTACATGGCCCAGCTTCCTCTGTGCTTGTCATTCCTGACCATCAGCATGCTGTCTGCACTGGGACCTCACCCTCACTCTGCCCATGGCCCAGCTTCCTCTGTGCTTGTCATTCCTGACCATCAGCATGCTGTCTGCACTGGGACCCTCACCCTCACTCTGCCCATGGCCCAGCTTCCTCTGTGCTTGTCATTCCTGACCATCAGCATGCTGTCTGCACTGGGACCTCACCCTCACTCTGCACATGGCCCAGCTTCCTCTGTGCTCTTGTGTCACTCCTGACCATCAGCATGAACACACAAAGAAATGGCACCACTGCCATCTTCATGCTACAAGTATTCTGGGAATACCATTTAACTTAAATCTCTCTTGACAAGCGCGCACACCCGCTAGCGCCCAACTGGAAATCACACAGCCAAAACGCTGAGCGCCTGCCAGCACCAGGTAAAACACATGGCAACAATGGGCGCTGCCATGTTTCTCGTAGAAAAGGAAGTCTCGCGAGAACGTGACTTCCTTCTTCCTGTAGCCATTTACTTCCGTTTGCAAAAAAAACGCAAGTCGATACGTGCCCTGGTTCTCGAGTTATAAATTTTTAAAGTTTTGTGGTTGAAATGCTGTTTTTCTTTGATGGCTAACCTTGATTTCTGCTGTTCTATAATGAGATTTAGTGATGAAGATACTCTGATTTGTAGGATTTATGGCATAAGACTTAGTGAAAGTGCTGGGCAATGAAGCTTAGAGTGACCTAGATTTCGACTGGGATGAAGTTCCAGGTATGATGAACAGCGATTCGAAAGAAAGTTCTGAAGAAGAAATTTTTTTCCCCCGAAGTAAATGGCTCATGTGACATTCTTCAAGCTTATGATATAGCAACATATATATTTGTAGGAATTTTAAGAATTATTTTCATTTCATTATTTCCTTTCCTCTCTTTTAAATCAATTCTTATATTGGATAACCATGTTCAAATTACAGAGTTACTTATCTTGCCAATGGTTTTCGGCGTAACTAAGCTCAGGTAAGTGCATACTGAAGAGGGTTAAAAATGAGTCTATCTTTATGGGGACAAGTTCATCGCCCACTCTCTCTGTCATGGATAGGAGAACAGATCTTTACTGGGTAGTGCATCTTACACACACACACCCCCCACCAAAATCATCACACACACGCACTACCTGACAGCGGCAAGGACAACTGGGTCTGCAGCTTCTTCTTCTGTGCCCTGGCGATGTGGCGCTTCATGTGTTGCCGGAAGTAGCGCTGCTCAGCAAAGAGGGCGGCCGCAGAGGCCGCAGACATAGGGGGGCTCCTTGCCATGGGTGTGGGCATGGGCCTCCAGGTCCATGGAGGAGGGGGCGGTGAAGTTGCAGGCCAGACAGGCAAACTGGTGCTGGCTGTCCAGGGCGTGGGTCCTCATGTGCGTAGCCAGTGCCAGGCTGTGTTCAAACTGCTTGCTGCACACACCGCACCAGTACTGGCTGCCTGCCGCGTGCCCCAGCATGTGGCGGTGGTAGTGAAGCTGACACAGCACACAGTACATCTTACACTACATGTTACACCACATACACTACATGTTACATGTAGCCATCACAGGAACCCACAGCACTTTGCAGAACATGGCTGCATATGGCCCAGCATGTGACGGTGTTAGTGCAGCTGACACACTAACACATGTTACACTACATGTAGCCATCACACACCACACATCAACACCACATGTTACACTGCATGTAGCCATCACACACCACACATCAACGCCACATGTTACACTACATGTAGCCATCACACACCACATATCAATGCCACATGTTTACACTACATGCAGCCATCACACATCACACATCAACACCCCATGTTACACTACATGTAGCCATCACGCACTACACATCAACACCACATGTTATACTACACGTTACATGTAGCCATCACACACCACACATCAACACTACATGTTACACTACATGTAGCCATCACACACCACACATCAACACCACATGTTACACTACATGTAGCCATCACACACCACACATCAACACCACATGTTACAACTACATGTAGCCACACACACCACACATCAACACCACATGTTACACTACATGTAGCCATCACACACCACACATCAACACCACATGTTACACTACACACGTTACATATAGCCATCACAGGGAACCCACAGCACTTTACACAACATGGCTACATATGGCCCAGCATGTGTCGAAGGTAGTGCAGCTAATACATCCACACAACATGTTACACAACAGGTTACTTGCAGCCATTACAGGGAACCCACAGCACTTTACACAACATGGCTACATATGGCCCAACATGTGTCAGTGGTTGTGCAGCTGACACATCCACACAACATATTACACTACATGTAGCCATCACACAACACACATCAATACAACATGTTACACTGCATGTAGCCATCACAGGGAACCCACAGCACTTTACACAACATGGCTACATATGGCCCAGCATGTGTTGGTGGTAATGCAGCTGACACACAACATGTTACACTACATGTGGCCCTCACAGGGAACTCACAGCACATTACACAACATGGCTACATACACAAATGAAAACACCTTCCAAGAGCGCTGGCACTATCAACTTAAATCAAATTTGTTTTAAAAAAAAAAAGGCAAAATATACAAGCTATTTATGAACACAAAATAAAAGCCATTCTTATTCACTCCGATTTGCATGAAAAAACCACCTCCAAAACAATATTGTTCATATTTACATACATTTTTTTCAGAGAAACATCTCAACCTTTTAACCCCTGTTCTGCCCCATTCTATCCTTTTCACCATTACCTATCAAGTAATCCTCCAACCTGTTCCGCCCCATTCTATCCTTTTCACCATTACCTATCAAGTAATCCTCCAACCTGTTCCGCCCCATTCTATCCTTGTCACCATTACCTATCAAGTAATCCTCCAACCTGTTCCGCCCCATTCTATCCTTTTCACCATTACCAATCAAGTAATCCTCAACCCTGTTCCTCCCCATTCTATCCTTTTCACCATTACCTATCAAGTAATCCTCCAACCTGTTCCGCCCCATTCTATCCTTTTCACCATTACCAATCAAGCAATCCTCCAACCTTTTCCATCTCACAAAACTGCTACTACGTTTTCTTTCCCATCCTGTTTCCAATGCAGTTATCTGGGGAGTTTTGAGCATTAATACACAGTCATTGAGGATGTCTGCTCATGCAAAAGTGCCTGCCGTTTCCGAAGTATTTACATTCTAGCCCCAAAATTGTTCTTAAAATAAATTTCAGTTCAAGTGTGACTACAAGTAAGATAGGACTGTCCATTTCTTCACTGCAGATGAGTCAGTGGCCTCCGCTTCAGTGAATCAGTAACTACTCAGAAAGCCATGAGGATTGTACCAGTGTGTGTACAGTTCAGACATCACTGTATCAATGTCAACCACTCAGAAAGTCATGTGAGATATCAATGTCAACCATTCAGAAAGCCATGAGGATTGTACCAGTGTGTGTACAGTTCAGACATCACTGTATCAATGTCAACCACTCAGAAAGCCATGAGGTATATTAATGTCAACCACTCAGAAAGTCATGTAGTATATCAATGTCAACCACTCAGAAAGCCATGAGGTATATTAATGTCAACCACTCAGAAAGTCATGTAGTATATCAATGTCAACCACTCAGAAAGCCATGAGGTATATCAATGTCAACCACTCAGAAAGTCATGTAGTATATCAATGTCAACCACTCAGAAAGTCATGTAGTATATCAATGTCAACCACTCAGAAAGTCATGTGAGATATCAATGTCAACCACTCAGAAAGCCTGCAGTATATCAATGTCAACCACTCAGAAAGCCATGGACGTATATCAATGTCAACTACTCAGAAAAGCCACGAGGATTGTACCAGTGTTATGTACACTCCCTGCAGCAGTTCAGACATCACTGTATCAATGTCAACCATTCAGAATGCCATGAAGATTGTACCAGTGGGTATGCACTCACTACAGCACTTCACACATCACTATATCAATGTCAACCACTCAGAAAGCCATGGGACTGTACTAGTGTGTGTGCACTTCCTACAGCAGTGTGGCATCACTGTATCAATGTCAACAGTGATAATTCTTATGCACAAATGTGCGTCTCTGATGCATAAACTTCCCATCTAACGCACTGGAATTCAGGCCATTGCATGATAAAAAAGTTACCAAAACTTACTGTGACGCACTGATTTTGTCCTGGTTCACCTTGCAAATTTGAGGCAGCGCATCACGCAAATGGGCTCTCATCTTATCCACAACGATCGAAGTTAAAAACATAAATTTCCTTTGACATTTTATAAATGTTCTGAATCAATGAACACTTCCGCTTCAGAACTCTTCTCTACTAAAAAACAACCAACAAAAGTCGTCAAAATAGACTAGGCCTATCCAGTCTACGACTGGACCACAAGATCATGTGATTCAGCTAAGTGGGAAAAAAAAAAGGAAAAACCGTAGGAATTCCGGCTTTTCAGAATCAAAAACTAACAGTTCAGCTGTGGCTCATGGGTGATAATCCAATGAATGGACAAAAGTCGAACGATCTATGCAACATGACCATTTCACATAATTAAAATGGCTCAGTTCTGGACGTACGAATGTGTTGCTCACAGAGCAAGAATAGCCAGTCTACAGTTTTGTCATAGGTTCCACCGGTTTCCGATGATCATTGCATGGCGACTGGAATTTGGTCATACAATGAAAATATTTCAAACATTGAAGGAAATGGCTCGCGTAGTGGAAAATTCTGTTATGATAATCAAAGAGGACATCCCACAAATCAAGTTTCACTGTTAAAACCTGATAGTGTAAGTGCTCACATTTACTCATGTTAGATGATAACACTTTAAAAACATAGGAACCAACGGGAATATGAATAAGATAATATTTCACACGGACTAGAATATCTTATTAACTTTATTACAAACAACTCTTTTCTAATGTATTTCTATCTCTATTATAAAAACCCTCTTTTCTAATGTATTTCTGTCTCTTTTCTCTGTGCACTTATGTGTGTGAAGCATGTCATGTGTGTGTGTGTGTGTGTGTGTGTGTGTGTGTGTGTGTGTGTTGTGTGTGGTGTGTGTGTGTGTGTGTTTCATTACATTTTCTAGCAGTTATTAAATGGTGACCCCCCTAAATATGTTTGTGACCCCCCTGAAATTTGGAAGTGATTTTTTCGTACTGAGTCTGACCCCAAATTTCCAGGAAATAATTATCATGGTCAACTACTCAGAAAACCATGGGGATTGCACAGCAGGATGTTTTGCACTCCATTGAGCATCAGTTTAGGTATCACTGTATTACTAACAATCACTCAGAAGCCATGAGGGCTTTGTACCCACTGAGTGTGTTGTGCACCTCCCTGCTGCAGCAGTTCAGACACACTGTATCAATGCCAAACCATTGCAGAGAAAGCCATGGAACTGTAACTAGTGTGTGTACACTCACAGCATCAATGTGGGGCACCATTCATTGCATCAATGTCAACCACTCAGAAACAAACCATGAGGATTGTACCAGTGTGTGTGCACTCCTACAGCAAATCGTCAGTCATCACACTGTATCAATGTCAACCACTCAGAAAAGCCATGAGAGATTGTAGTAGTGTGTGTGCACTCCTCTGCATGCAGTGCAAGACATCACCGTATCAACACTTCCACCACTAAAAAAGCCAATGGGGACTGTACCAGTGTGTGTGTGTACTCATCAGCATCGTCAGATATCGCACCGTATCAATAACCACTCAGAAAAGGGGCCACGAGGATTGTACTAGTGGGCATGCAGTCCCTGCCCCCCTGTAACGAGACTGGAGGGCAGTTCGGTGGGTCCAGGTCATCACTGTCTTTCAGTGCCTGTGTGCAAGTGGGAGTCACAGCTGATGGTCAAGAAGTAGGTGACAGGATTTGGAGAAATCACTGAATCATCTACATTAGCAACACAGAAACATGCACAGCTAACTACAACCCACTACAGGATTCTTAAAACCACGAATCTCTTGTGATTTACACTTTGAAGTTGTTTTCTTTCTTTTTAAGCAGTTCTGTTCAAAATTTAGCGTAGTACAACCATTCACTCACTCTACAAGAAATAATTTTGTCAGCATCAAAAAAGCGCTGCTAAAAAAAACAAAAAAACGCAAAAAAAAAGGTAAGAGTATTCCCTGCATCAACAGAAGAACACTGAACTGTTAGCCACTCTGCTGGCTCACCTTCTTGGTCCCAAAACCCGATCTTACCACGACTCGGTCGCGCAAGGTAAATGGGGCGAATCCTCTGGTGTGCACAGGCGGAGTGGGAGGGCCTCAGAGTCCAGTGGCCGACCGTTCTGTAAAGTGTGCGTCCAACCACAGGTGCGTACACAGAAGAAGTCGTCGTCCCCCTATGCGTCGGCGCATCTCATATGGCTGCGTTGAGCCTTCGAAAGGCGCGCGCGGGGACCACTCGCCCGAACACACAACGCACGCCACTTCATGGGCTCTTGCTGTTGCGGTGTGTTGAGGGCGCATGGAGCTACGGCCACGGCGTGATGGGGAATGGGTCCAGAAACGACTTGCTGCAGTTGGGGCACTGGTGGCGCTGGTCTTGCTACGAATGTACTCTTCTGTGAGACACAGAGGATAAACATCATCACACACCCTTCTGTTGGACAGGCAGAGGATAGACATTAGTCACTTGCTGCGGGAACTAGAAGATAAACATTATTAACACCTCTTCCTGTTGGTTTCAAGGATAAGATAAACATCATCAACACTTCTATTGGGACACAGAGGATAAAACATCATCACACCTTCTGGAAACAGAGGTATAAAATTCATCATCACCCTTCTGCTGGGACACAGAGGATAAACGATTCTCAACACCTTCTGTTGTATGCACAGAGGTATAAACATCATCACAGACCTTCTGTTGGACACACACGATTAGAAATTGACACCTTCTGCTGGGACACAAAAGATAACATTATCTGTGTCAGTTGGCCTCTACCACTGTGTGTAGAAATGAACCAGACTAGTGATCTACCCAACCATAGTGTTTCTCCTTCTTAAAAACCGTGTGTAGAAGGAACTTGAACCAGTGAATCAGTGGAATCGAGATCCTACCTAATGTTGTTTCTCCTTCCTGCCTACTAGGTGTAGAATTAAAACCAGACAGTGAATCTATCCAACCTCACCATGTGTTTCCTCCTTCTCATACTGTGTGTAGAAAAATGGGAGGCCAGCTAGATTTCACAGGTGTAGACCACCCCATCTGACCCATGGTCTTCATGTGCTGCTTGAAGGCCCGCCAGTCATCCGTAGCACCTGCACAGGAGCACACAGCACTGAACCTGTCAAGTCACCATACACACATTAACTGAACTGTCAAGAACACCAGACACACAGCACTGAACTGTCAAGAAACCCAGACAACACACAGCACTGAAACTGTCAAGACAAAACATAGACACAAACACTCCACTGAAGGCTGTCAAGGACACCAGACACAGCACTGAACTGTCAAGACACCAGTCCAACGGCACTGAAACTGTCATCACATACACCACAGGCACTGAACTGTCAAGACACCAGACCACAGCACACAGCACTGAACTGTCAGTCAAGAACTGACTGCAAGACACAGACACCAGGCCACTGAACTGTCAACACCCATACACACAGCAACTGTCAAGACACCCAGACACACAAAAACTGAAACTGTCAAGACCACCAGACCACACACTGCACTGAACTGTTCAAGACATCAGACACACAGCACTGAACTGTAAGACGACCAGACACAGCAGCAACTGAAACTGTCCAAGACACCACAGTGGGACCACCGCAGGCCACTGAACTGTCAAGACACCAGACACACAGCACCTGACTGTCAAGAATCAAGGCACACACCAGGGAAACCTGTTCAGCCACGAACTGTTCACATAGGGACCCAACATAAACTGAAAACTGTCAAGACACCCAGACACAAAGCACTGAACTGTCAAGACACCAGACACACGGCAGAGAACTGTCAAGACACCCCAGACACAAACTGGCAATGCAACTGTCAAGGACAACATAACCAACACATGACTGTTCAAGAACACATAGGGGACCACACAGGACACTGGCCACTTGAACTGTCAAGACACCAGGTTACACACGCACTGAACTGTCAAAGGACACCAGAACACACAGCACTGTGCACTGTCAAGACAACCCAGACACACCAGCACTGGCTGTCAAGGACTGTCAGACAGACACAAAGCACTGTCAAGCCACCAGACACACAGCACTGAAACTGTCGAGTCACCATACCCACCAGCACTGACGCTGGTCAAGTCACCATGCACACAGCACTGAACTGTCCAAGTTTCCCCATGCACATCAGGCACTGAAACTGTCGAGACACCAGGGACACAAAACTAAAAAGCACTGTGTAGCGCACAGTGCATGAGTGGCCAACCTATATAGTTTTGTGAAATGTTCCCAACAAATGTTCTCATCACTCGTCTCTTTTGGTCACTGTTTCTGCCCTCCCAATGACCCATCGCAGGGCAGATGGGAATATGGTCAAATAAGTAAAATGTTTCAGTACTGACAGAACTGGTTCAAGTTGTGGCTGAATTTTGTGTGATGATAATTAGAGAGGCTGACATCCCCCCCCATATATTCATTCAAGTTTTCACTTTTAAAATCCTGATATTGTAGGTGTTCATACTTATCCACTTTAGTTTTTAACACTTTATTAACCACTTGAAACACGAATGCTAAATAAAAATAATGTTTAGCACATGATCTGGAAATGTTTTTATCAACTTTGTTGATACCACCTCTTCTTATCCATTTGCATCAAAATTCTTTCTCAGTGTTTTTACATGTGTGAGCCCAGTCAAGAAAACGTGCTCCAGTGGTGTGTGTGTGTGTGTTGTGTGTGTGTGTGTTGTGTGTGTGTGTTTTTCAGTAATTTACAGGCAAAGCTGTAAAGTATGACCCCCCTATATATGTTTGTGTTGACCCCCTGAAAAACTAATTTTGGGAACAGGTTTTTTTTCGCATCAAGTCTGACTCTTTAATTTTTTTGGGAAATAATTATCAATGATCATACAGTTTCATCAGAATAAGAGAGTCTTACATTTGTTACACTTCAGACGAAGGTGCTTCCAGCACTGGCATGTATCCACACTGTCTGTTCATCTGATTCACACACAGTGTACAGACAAAGGTGATTCAGGGTCACTGGCAGGGTCCACACTACATGTTCATCTGATTCTCACAGGTGTACATAGGTGATTCAGGGCACTGGCAGGGACTACACTATACATATGTCATCTTCATTATCATCACACAGTGTACAGACAAAAGGTGATTCAGGAACTGGCAGGGGTCCACACTACAATATTTTCATCTCATTCACACAGGTTTGTTTGTCACATAGGTGATTCAGGCATTGGCAGGGTCCACACTACATATTCATCTACTGATTCACACAGTGTACGGACAAAGGTGATTCAGGCACTGGCAGGGTCCCACACCACGTGTTCATTTGATTCTTACAGTGTACAAAGGTGATTCAGGCACTGGCAGGGTCTCTACACTACATGTTTCATCTGGGGAGGACAAACAACACCTTCCCTTCCACACACGCTTCGCGAAACCGGAGGCAAACTGACTGACAGCTAGACAGCTATGTGTTGTGACCACATTACTGTCATATCCTTTCCTGAGAGATACATTTATTCCACAAATCGGAGTAAGATGCTGTGACATTGGGTGTGTTGTTGCGCTGGTATGCATTGTGAAACACATGTGAGTGTGTGTGTGTGTCAGTCCTACTCAACAAATCTTCTGGTTTTATTTCAACAATCTGGGGGACCATCCGATTTCCGTCATCAACAATTCATTCATAAGAAAAATATAGACACTCGACCATCACTGAGGTAACAGTTGAAAGGAGGGGTTTTGAAGTAGGGCTAGGGGGTGGGGGGGTTGGGAAAAAAGGATACTGGGGGGGGGGGAAAAGGATACTGTCGCATTGTATCCCTGACTAAAGACTTCCCTACTGGTGGAATATAACCAGATGTTCTGGTAGAACAACCCACATTTCCACACAACACACTACACACAGCATCTCAAGACACACAAAATGGCACAACATATGCATGAGCCAGCATACACAAAAACTATGCAAGTCACATGAATTAACACACCACATAGCACACACCACAACAAACACCACACACCCAAACCCCATACAAGGCAAATTCACCCATTCCAGCAGGGGGCCATAATGCAAAAACAGACACACCACAACATTACACAAAATGGGCAGGCTCACACACAAACAACACAGGACCACCATGGCACAACACACCACACACACACACACACACACACACACACACACACACACAACACACAGAAAGTCTGACCTTTCCACAATCCACACAAGTGAAAGGGTCCTTGCGTTTCGGAATCATGGGATGAGAGAGAGAATGGGTGTCCCAGTCGTTTTTGGACTCTCAACAGGCTTGCCCACACTTCAGACAGGCAAAACAGTTTTTACCGTCCATATGACTCTGCATGTGATTACGAAGACGCTGGGGCCGCAAAGAACTGACGTCCACAGACCTGCACCCACACACCCACACACACACACACACACCACACACAAACCACACACACACACACACACAGAGGCCCACACACACCACACACAACACACACACAACACAGAGAGGCACTACAGAATGCAACGTTAAATGCATGATATCATCTTCCCCCATCACCCACTTCCTGACCATATGCTGCCAACAAAGTCTGCCAGAGCATTTTGTCCTGTCAACCCCCCCCCCCCCCCACTCCACCCGCCACCCCCCATCTCTCACTCCTCTGACTCTTCCCCCTGTCCCAAAACAGGGCAGATGAACCACCTTCCTTTGGGTCAGCCCAAAGTACTGGGTGGTCAAAACTTTCACAATGGCCTTTTCTTTTCAGGTTAACACACCACACTATCCAATAATATTTGTGGTCTTGTTTTTAGCTGTCTTCATTACCTTCAATTCTCCTTCATATCTTCACTCTTGATATCAAAAACTCAGTTGTTCTTCAATGGTGTTTTAGTCTGTCATGTCCTTTCAATTTTCATCTTAGTTCTCAGTTGTCTTCACTGTGTTATTTTCATCTAATTTCTCAGGGTGTCTTCACTGCGTTATTTCATTCATCTAATTTCTCAGTGTCTTCCACTGCGTTATTTTCATCTAATTTCTCAGTTGTCTTCACTGCGTTTATTTTCATCATCTAATTTCTCAGTTGTCTTCACTGCGTTTTTTCATCCTTATTTCTCAGTTGGCTTCACTGCGTTATTTTTCATCTAATTTCTCAGTTGTCTTCACTGCGTTATTTTCATCTATTTCTCAGTTGTCTTCACTGCGTTATTTTCATCTTACTTCTCAGTTGTCTTCACTGCGTTATTTTTCATCTAATTTTCTCAGTTGTCTTCACTGCGTTATTTTTCATCTAATTTCTCTGTTGTCTTCACTGCGTTATTTTCATCTAATTTCTCAGTTGTCTTCACTGCGTATTTTTCATCTAATTTCTCAGTTGTCTTCACTGCGTTTCAGTCTGTCACGTTCACGTCTTTCATTTTCATTTTTTTCCTCAGCTGTCTTCATTGTGTTTAATTCTGTCACATCTTTAATTTTAGTCTAATTGTCTGATCCCCCAACTGAGCCCTTACAAAAACCCAACTCTAGGTAGCAGCCAGTCGGGGCAGAAAAATCCCACATGGATCTGAAGGGAATCAAACCCACGACCTCCAAGCCAGTAGTCTGCAACACACAACCATTGTGCCCCTGCAGCTGGTGAAATAAAAATTTCTAACACAGTATTTCCAAAAGGCTAAAAAATAATGATATTGACAAAGCCCTTGTGACTTTCACATTTTCTTCTCTCTTAACAAGACAGTACTCTCTCTGATTATGGTCCATTTCTGCCATCAGAAAAACTCCTCATCACAATCCCCTTGGTACATCTGTCAAATCGGGACACTGACGGGCGCAGTCCACACCCACACTGGGGTGAGGGCCAGTCTTTGCTCAGTCCCACTGGCCAAGTGCTGCCAGGCAGTGCTTTACACACCTACATGGTGTGTGCCAATCAGATGTCTGGATTCACTTTGGAACCAATCCTCTACTGCACAGCATACTACCTCAGTGATATATCAATCTGACAAAAATGATCCGGCTCAGGCCTTTCCTATCTGTCGCTCCAAATCTACTTCTGGTTCTGGTGCTATCTGTCCGACCTTCCTTGCCTCTAATTCATGCCATCTTTGTTCTTTTGGTGATTGCATTCTCAACACATTCCATCTGTCGTAATGGCAAATGTTGTCGTTTCCACCAACATTTTCAATCTGTCAGATCAAAATGACTGATGTCTATCTGATAGTTATAAGAACAAGAGTCAAACATTCTGGAATTTCTCTTCCACTCACCACTGGATCTATCCATTAGACCAATACAATGAGCAATTTTTCAACCTATAAATCAAATCTCAACTTTACATACATGCTGTGAATTCCTTTCCTGCATGTGCATGTGTGTGTGTGTGTGTGTGTGTGTGGGTGTGTGTGTGTGGGTGTGTGTGTGGTGTGTGCCATGTGTGTGTGTGTGTGTGTGTGTGTGTGTGTGTGGGTGTTGTGTGTGTGGCGTAATGCATGCGTGCATGTGTACACATCTGTGTGCGAGTGTGCGCATGCATGACAGTTGAGCCATTGTGTGTGTTTGTCTGCTTGAATATTGCATGTGTGCATGTATGGAGTGTATCATTGTATGTGCATTGAGTGTTAATGTAAGCTCTCTTGATCTTTGAAGAGTTCAGGAGGGAGTTTCATTTTACTTCATTCATGATATCCTGTTTTTCTTTTCTTGGGGGTTTGTTAACAATATTTTTTTTTTTTCATTTTTCTTTTCTTCTAATTACGTTAAAAAAAAAAAAAAGAAAGAAAGAGAAAAGTCATGTAACAACATTAATCAGTAAATCTGACTCTTTATACTGTTTGCATGAACACAAACAAAGCAATTTTAGGGGTATTGCAACTGTTGTGATGAAATCTGATTTTTTTTTTTTTTTAATACGGTGTCAGTAAGATCAAAGCTATTTCTTTCAGCCTCAACATTGTGATGTCAGAATTGCTGGGGGAAAAAAAGTTAAAAGAATACTAACATACGCTTCACACAACAAAAAAAAAAGATCACTCCTCTGTTTACTTTGTCTCCCTGTTGTTGCTGCTGTTTTTGTCATTTAAATGAATAAAATGAATGTGAAAGCGGAAGACAAAGATGATGCAGTGATGCAGAATGTAACATTTTATATTTTGCACATTTTATCGTGAGAATTACATTATCAGCTACATCTGAAACAAAAAAAACAGGATCTTGACTAGGTTTACTCAATTTTCATTATTAATTCTAGAAGATAGAATATTATATTTCATTGACTAGATTTATGATAAGACACACACTTGCAAAATGTGTACCATAAGTTGCATTAATTTTGAAGAATCTCAATGCTCCTAATACTGATTCTTCATTTTAGGATCTAGTCATAAGACATGAAAACATCAAAGACACCAGCTGTCATGGTGGAGTGTTAGCATCATTGACTCCAGGCTGGGGAGGTCATGAGTTCAATTCCCAATTCCCCATTTATGTATGGGAATTTTCTGCCTAACAGCTACTACCCTGAGATGAGTTTGCTATGGGCTTAGCTGTTAAGACTGGGACCACACAGTCAAATTTCAGTATTTACCTCTAAATTAATATCAATAATGACTGTTTCTGTCGCATTTCCTATCCAGCAAAATATGCCTTGTTTACATTTTGAAAAGTTTTCGCTCTTCTTCTAGCTTTTCAATCAAATCTTCTTTTAAATTTTCATTCAAATCTTTCTTGAAATGTTCATATCAATGAACAAAAAACTGTAAGACTGCCATGAAATATAAATGAAAAGTACAAAGGGAAAAGGACAGAGAGTGAGGAGGACCCAGAGGACGCAGGAGGGAAGGGGAGAGGTGGGTGGGGAGGAACGGGGTCATTCTTACCTCACAGGGCTATGCTTCTTGCCTCCATTGCCGGTGTGTTTGGACACATGGGTAGAGGTAGGCCCGCCAGCTGGTGCATTTGTGCCACCACTGCGGACAGTCATAGGCCTCCCTGCGTCCCTCCCATGGACTGGTTTGTGGATGTCCAGCTTTAGCTGGGAGGCAAACAGCTTCCCCACACACACCTGCACAATCACAGCCAGAACAATACCCACCTCAGAAACACAGCACAGTGTGATAATCACAGTCAGAACAAATACCTCAGGAACAACAGCACAGTGTGATAATCACAGTCAGAACAATACCAATACCACCTCAGAACACAGCACAGTATGATAATCACTGTCAGAAACAATACGAAGAACACACAGCACAGTATGATAATCACACTCACAGTCCGAAACAATACCACCCTCAGAACCACAGTACACTATAATACATCACAATCAGAACAACTTGACCTCAGAACACAGCACAGTTTTGATAATCACCAGCCAGAACACACCACCTCAGAAACACAGCACAGTACAATTATGCAATCATCAGAGAACACCACCTCAGAACAACAGCACAATATGATAATCACAGCCAAAACAATACCACCTCAGAACACAAACACAGTATGGTAATTTCACAGCCAGAACACTACCTCAGAACACAGCACAGTATGATAATCACAGCCAGAACAATACCTCAGAAACACAGCATAGTATGATAATCACAGCCAGAACACAAAACCATCAGAAATCACAGCACAGTATGATAATCACAGCCAGACAACAATACCTCAGAACACAGCACAGTATGACAATCACAGCCAGAACTAATACATACCTCAGAAATTGCGGACACCACACAGCATGGGTAATGACGGCCAGAAACAATACCTCAGAACCACAGCAACAGTATGGTAATCACAGCCAGAACCCATGATACTGCCCTACAAAACACAGCACAACGTAACCATAGCCAGAACAATACTGCCCTCAAAACACAGCACAAAACATACCCATATCTAACCAGAACATACTGCCCTCAAAGCACAGCACAACATAACCCATAGCCAGAACAATACTGCCCTCAAAACATAGCACAACGTACCCATAGCCAGAACAATACTGCCCTCAAAAAACACAGCACAACATACCCATAGCCAGAACAATACTGCCCTCAAAACACAGCACAACATACCCATAAGCCAGAACCATACTGCCCTCAAAAACACAGCACAAACATACCCATAGCCAGAACAATACTGCCCTCAAAACACAGCACAAAGCCAGAAACACGGGGGCCCTCAACCCAGAGCCAGAAACAATACTGCCTCAAAACAATACTGCCCTCAAAAACAGCACAACGTAACCATAGCCAACAAACCAATACTGCCATCTCAAACAATACACAGCACAAACACGTACCCATAGCCAGAACAATACTGCCCTCAAAACCACAGCACAACGTAACCATAGCCAGAACAATACTGCCTCAAAACACAGCACAAACATACCCATAGCCAGAACAATACTGCCCTCAAAACACAGCACAACGTAACCATAGCCAGAACAATAATACTGCCCTCAAAAAAACACAGCAAAACGTAACCATAGCCAGAACAATACTGCCCTCAAAAACACACAGCACAGCACAACGTAACCATAGCCAGAACAATACTGCCCTCAAAAATCACAGCACAACGTAACCAGAGCCAGAACAATTACTGCCCCTCCGATAACAGCACAACAAGCAGGGGGTACACACACAGAACACCTGTCAGTGTGCAAGGAGAGAAACAGTAGTTTAACAGAAAACCCTGTCAATGACAGGAAACAGAACACAAAAACCCTGTCAGAAGCTTCTCAAACAAATATCCGTCAAATCCTAAATAATGAGGTGGTTTGAGGGAATGATTCTTTACTGCAGGATCAACCCTGCTGTGACAGAGGAGGCAAAAAACGTCCAGAAACACAAATATTTAAAATATTTGTTACCTGTTTTTTGAGTCAGACATCATCAGGCACAGGACAGCTGGTCAGGACTCAATCAATATCAATCTTCACAGACCATTTGTTTGTGGTATTTCTTGTAACAGCTGCGATAATATAACAAGCCAAAGCTTACCCCCAAACCAAACATCACCCATAGGTACCCGAACATGGTGATGAAATGCACGTTGAAGTAAAACATGTCATGACAGATAGTCACCAACAAACCATTGAATAAAAACTGTTGGGGTTAAAATAAACAAGAAAAGTGACAAAGCATCATGACTTCATGCCAGGACTTACATCACAGCAGAAGGGCTTTCCCTTGGGAGTGGTTTTGCATGTGGGACTCGTAGCGTGATGGGACGTCGGAACCCATCCTTGCCACAGATGTCACACTTGTAGCCACTGTGCGATCGCTTGCTGTCCTGGCGACATCTGCAGGAAGGAGGAGGGCACAGGGCTGGGGACCATGGAGGCCTGGGTCATGACGGAACGACTGCGGACTCATCACCCAAAAAACTGTTGATGGGAGGCAGAGGGAAAGCGCCCCCTGGAGTGGACGCTCCGCTGGCGGTTTGGGTGGGAGACTGTTCGTGCACAATCCGCTTAATTCTCGATTTTGAAGGCTTACGTTTGGAATGGCGATGAGAAGCAGAATCTGGAGAGGTCTTCCCGCGTCGGATTTCATCTTGTCTTCGTAGTCCTCCATCCAAAATACTTCATCAGCGAACTTTTGCTTCTTGGGCGAGGCATCAGCCTCGGGTTCCTGGTCCATCACACTGTCACTGCTGGACAGATTGGAACTGTCATCATTCGAGGCTGAGTCGATAATCTCTTTCCTGGAGTCAGACTCCTCTGTCTTCTTATAGGCCATCCTTACCATCGATGTGCAACAGTGATTACCCAATCTGTTATCTTCTTTCTATGGTTCCTCTTTCTCTTTCCTTCTAGGAGACAGTCACACTTGCTGTACAATGGCTTTACTTTTTTCTCCCAGTTATTAAGCCAAGGATCAACATATCTGAAACAAAAAATGAGAAAACTCTTCAATACTTGCAAAATAAACCAGTAAGTGACATGATAGCTTCATTACTAAGGTTTTTTAAGTTGATAAATAATAATAATAATAATAATAATAATAATAGTATATTAATAATAAATAATAATGATAATGAAAAATTTATATGTGCCCCACATCTCTAATGAGCTCAAAGCGCTTACAAAGTGTGAATAAAAAGCATAAACTGCCATAAACAGTTGTATTCATGCAAAAGATAGAAAGAAATAGAGGCAAACTTCATAAATATTAAGCAAGAAAAATAAACAAGTCACAAATATCTCACATTATTAAAATCACTCAATGACATGATGAATCTCTAATAATGTAAATGCAAGCACAAGCGCGCAAGCACCCACACACACACACACACACACACACACACACACACACACACACACACACACAGGATCACATTTCATGAATAGCATGTCAAGGATATTTGAAAAAGAAAGGACAATGGAAAAAAATAAACATCCGCACCTTTTTAACATGGGCCTAATAAAAATTTTCTGTTGGAAGCAAAAAAATCTTGTAAACTATTCAACAAGAAGACAGAAGAGAACAGCAAGCAACACACACACACACACAACACACACACACACACACGCCCAAAGGGCTGCACACGTGCCCCACGCCACACCCACACACCTCAGACAGACCTGCAGACACATGAAACAGGGAGGAGGACAATACTAGTTTACACACAATAAACTGAACATTTGACAACTCTAGGAAATGGGAAGAATCTGAACTGGACAATAACTGACAGTGCTATAGTTTTCCATGACACGGAATGGGGAAAGTACTTTTGGAAATAAATGTGTTTTTAGCCTTGATTTAATGTGGAGAGGGATGGAGCATGGCGGGACAGGAAAAGGGAGATCATTCCACATGGACGGACCAAGGTAGAAGAGAACCCCGTTCTCCTAAAGTCTTTTTAAAGGTATTTGGGGTTTGGGTTTGTTTGCTGAAGAGAGACGATTGTCATCAGCGGAACATAAAGACGACTAGGTGCAGTGTAAAACTGCAAAGTTTAGACAAAGTAAGGGGGTGATGTGCCAACAAACAACGTTACAAACAAAGAGTGCAGATAAAAAAGAAAAGGTTAAGCCAAAAAAAACGACAAAAGCAGAGTAAAAAGTCTGGAAAAGTCAAGTCAAGAACACTTATCCATCTCCACAGAGAAATGAAGAGTGGCCATCAAAAAAACATGTCTATAGATCTACATTTAACAAATCACACCCATTCATCCACACCCACATATCCACCCACCCATCCACTCACACACAGTATACACACACACTCATATAATATACAAAACAAACCCTCTGAACCAAATCTCATCAAAAGTTCAGTTTTTGATTAAGGAGTTTAATAGAATTGGGAATGAAAAACTGTTTTTAGTTCTATTTTTGGGGATTCTGGAATTTGGAATTTTGCGTCCTGATGGTAGAACATTGTAGTTTTAAGAAAGAACATGAGAACTGTCAGCGCAGCACAATGTTCATAGCTTTTTGTGTGACACCAACCAATTCATATAATTTATCTAACCAGTTTTAACTATATCCTTGTTTTTAACCAATAATATGATTTCCACATGTTATCACCACTCTGTTTAAAAAATAAAATGTTTTTGGTTTTTACACTAAGATTTCCAAGCCAGCATAAATAGCCAAAGGGACAAACACTGATTCTGACAAAAACAACAAAAAACATATTTAAGACGTCCTTTTAAAAGCAAGCGATCAAAGTTTCTGATAGACTAACACTTTTTTGTAGATAAATTGGGGCGTTGTAGTATTTGCATTAAAATTCAGCTTATCATTCTAAATTAGTACCCAGATACCTATATTCACCTACATGTTCCATTTTGGTGTTATATACAAGCGAGGGAACAGAAACGTGTTTCTTCCTCTTCATTTCCCTTCAAAAAATCAGTTACCATGTCCGTCGTCATTCCTAATATAATGATATATATATTCAAATCGGAAACACTGACCATCCAGGAATTTAAACTATACTATTTCATTCACCATAAAAATATACAGAGCAAAGTTTCTTCTCAAAATGAAAAAAGAAAGTTTTTTTTTATTTAATTTAAAATGAAAACTTCAATACTGGGTAAAACAAAAAGGATTAAAACGTGAAAGTGTAGCATAGTAAACAAGCTAGCTGGAAAAACCAAGACATGGAAGGCAAAGTAAACCATGTGCAGTGGATAGGTGTGTGTGGGTGGTGTGGGTGTGCGCGCGTGTTGTGTGGTCAATTTGTGTGTGTGTGTTTAGCGATTTGTAGCATGTGGTGTGC
>JADBJO010021138.1:0-30094 GCA_016801955.1 Conus betulinus | reverse complement strand
GTATACGATTTGTTGAGTTTTCCAAAACACCACCAAATGTCACCTAGAGATCAAAAGAAAATATGAAAGCGCAAAAGCAAGCTACAGTTTCTTCTTGTGAAAAAGTATAAAATCTAAACAATAACCTCTAAGACACAAGTGCTGAGGAGCCATTTCTTGGAATGAATCCGCAAGGGACTCAATATACAATAAAAATTCCCAATCTTTCATGATTTTCTTTTGGCTTATTGGTGGCACTTTTGTTTGGTTTGTTGTGTTATCATTTGTTTATATCCATCTTTCTTGCAGTCATTGCAATACCAAGATGCTCTGTAAGTTGATGGTATGGTGCTCAGTATTTCATCCTGGTAATTTAGTTAGTTATTGTATTATATATAGATATCTAATACTATTTATATATATTTGAAACAACTGCCAGCTACATGCTATGGACATTAACTACCCAATTCAGAGATTCAAGTAAGTTTATTTGACAGTCAACACTTTCATTTTCTTCTGCTGGTAATGGTGATTATTATCAGAATTGTCAGCACTGAGAATTCATGGGTGACTGTTGGTGGAGTGTGGTGGTGCCCTTCAAAGAAGGAATGCTCAATCCTCAATGGCTCTGCAATGAAGCAAGGCTGACACAAATTATTATCATGTTTAAATATGCACACCAATGACACTAGGCATACAAAAACAAAGCCTCAATTCTGGAACGACCATCACATGTTATTATCATCTGGCAAATCCTCACTCCCATATCCCTGGTTATCAACGATGTCATGTATGGATCCCCAATCAGAATAATTGCCGTTGATTAATGTTGGACCCCATAGATGATATTCTTTTAGCTTGACCACGGTATGATAATCCACTCATTAGGTTTAAGACAAATCCATGTATTGGAATATCATATCAATTACAAAAAATAGTCCCGACAACTTCAATGGAGAGTTATTATAGCAAAATTTTATTAGTCATGTGACAGAGGCTTGATGTTTCAGTTCATCAAGGTGTCACTGCATGCTAACTAATCAAAATAGGCTACACCCCATCTGCTTAGTTTTGAGACACAATGCACATGATATTAAAAGCTGATGAATGAAAACATATATTTATCAGACTATGATGTTGATAATTTAAGATGTGAAAGCCTGTACCCAATCGTCACACACCGACGGCCTCCCAGGGGGTTGGTACAGGACTGCTCTAAAGGCAGGGTGGGACGTGCGTGTCTGGGTCCCCCCCCAGCCCTCGGTTGATTCTTTTCTCGTTTCTTCTTCTTCAAAGATGATGGTTTTCAGTTGACTCTACGACTAGAAGATGTCTTTTCTGTACATAAGCAAAAAAATAATTTGGAGAATACTTACAATTGTCAGTCTGGGACTCCATCTGACTTCGACACCCTGATAGTTTCCCCCAAAAATAATGGCGGTGAACTGTAGAAAGAGAGCACGCACATCTGATTTTGGGTCAATTGTTCCAGCGGGATCAATACCGATAGTCCTCCCGAGGCCAGAGTCGAGCGGTGGGGCACCAAACCTTGAATCTTCCCCTTTCATGCTTACTGATTTCCTATATCTTGGTCGTCAAGATTTCGACGCTTCTCGGTCAAATTCTTCCTGAAGCTGTTGTGGCGAGAAGCAAGTCATGATCAATCCATAACTTTGAAATCGGTGTGTATTTTACTTTCGATTACTTGGAGTGAAGATTACTTTCGTAAGCAGTGTTCATTTCCCCCGCCTTTGAAGAAGAAATCAGCTTCCGCTTTATATGACAGTTCCTGTGTCATAAACGGTTCATTCTCACACGCACTCACCTCATCAATTTACCACCCACGGCATAGTTGCTGATACGTAGATCTGGCGCGTCATTGTCTCCTAATCTGCAAGGGGATTGTTGCTGAAGAAAGTCCCAGATATTTAATGGAGGTGGACAACTCCAAGATTGTAAAAATTAGATTTCTAAGTAGGGCGATCGCAGGGAGGACAACAAAACCTGAAAGCCAAAACCGAATTATTAGAGCTGAGCCGAACGAAGGAGCAACAGTTACAAGGGGACCAACGCTTTCGCGAGGCCTAGGCCCTTCTCGTATTTTCGTCAAGAGACACAACATTAACAATAGTGGGAACGACTGCATTAAGTCAGCCGGACAAAGGTTGATCCTTATCAACGGCACAAATTTTAAGGATTTGAGGATGTTTGTGTGTGACACTCACTCTTTGCTCTTCCACACATAACATCACAAATTGCAAAGGAAAGATCTATTCGGCATTGTCGTATACAAGAAAAATGTGCCTTGTCCACACAAGGACACCCCTTTATGGATGAACATCCCTCTAACTAAAATTTGGCAGAAGACCTAACAGTGCAAGAATCTGTGAATGTAAGTCCAAGATAAGGGAACGTTTCACCAGGTGGTGATTAAATGCCATTTAGCATAGTGTAACAAATGACATTGCGCATTTCAACAACTATCCATCTTTGACAAAAAGTAGTTTTGAACAAGAGGGGACGGGAATAGCCGCGAGGCTAGGCTTTAGAACGTCCGCCTACTAATACGCTACATGACTAACCTTCAAAACAATGGAAATAAACGGAAAAAGCGCCGCCAACTAGTTAATTTCATTCAAGGATAGCCCCCAAACAAACCAACTCACAAACAATCAAATAGCTTACGAATACACAATACAAAACAGAACAGTGATATTGCTGACTTTTTCCATTAACAAAATCAGCTGTCCCCTAGTAACGTAAACCAAAAAAATCACTACCCGTCCAATCAACTAGCATGAAAGAGAAAGACTTGATGAGGAAAAAAGGGTGCCACTGTGGCTAGTATCAACGGGGGGCTCTTAATTGTGATAGCTGCGAAGAAACGCTATGAACCTGATGATGAATCGGTAAAAAAAAACAAAAAAAACTTCCCACATTCACGGGCCTCTCTTCACGGAGTATCAGAACTAACAATTCGACACAGTTTATCGAAGACAAGTTATAATTATTCGCAGAGCAAAAGCGAACAGTTACAAATCAAAACATACGCGTGCGACCTTCGTGGGGCTTTCATCAGTAAGCACGACCAAACCATCACAAATGATGTTGGAAATGATATGAGCAGGACAGTAAACATAAACGGAACCATGGGGAAGTCCTTTGCTCCATAAGGAAACCCTACACAGATACCTTTCATTCATTACTATTAAACAATTAGTTGTGGCCTGCCCGCGGTTGTTCCCCCCCCTATTCGATTGGTTGTCGGTGTATTTGTCACGACGTTAGTCAAGTTGAAAAGAGGCTGTGCCATCGTGAATGAAATTACTCGGTGGTAAGGGTCCGTATGGGAGCCAAGCTACCCTACCCTTGTGTGACTGTTTAATGATGTTAGGGCTACCAGGAAGAAGATAACAACAGTCACGGACAAGAAAGGACGAACCCGCAGGCCCTTATATCTCACCTTGGGGGGTAAGATTTGGACTTATTGGTCCTTGTGTCGGCGGATAAATTGTAATGTCTCATAGGTTTTGGTTTAAGGGCGCTCCGGTCGTCTCCCTGTTGGAAACTCACAACACAACACTTCCGTTTAATTGATATATAAAAAAAGGTGCACAACTGCTAGGCGTCAGCCATTTCCTCCGCGCATTGGTGCAGTGGTTATTAACCCAGGCGTTTACTTTACTGTAACGACCCGTGAGATTTGAAATGTAGAGGAATCATTGTTTAGTCCTGAAACGAGTTTTGTATTTTAATCTAAATGCTTCACCCCGCGAACGCATTTGGGCAACCCGGAAGTGTAACTAGGGTGATCGCATACCTTAGGCCGAAATGACATAAGTACTCATAGATCGTGTCTTCTTTGAGAGACCTGACCTTGACTGTTGCGAAGGACCGCGAGTCTGACGGTAGAGGCGACGCTGTTATTTTTGAAAAGGTGTTTATTTGACGAAGGAGATTTTGATATCAACTTAGTCCTTCAGAATCCGAGTGTTGATGGCAACACGCTAGGGCACCGAGATGCGCAGCATAAAGTGTTTCGGCGCTCTCTGGTTTTGGTCAAACAATGGCGTCTCCGGACACAATTAGTTCGAATTCCAACACATGTGCTCCAGAATTAGTCGCTAATCTGTTAGTTCGCGTTTGCAAGAAAAGGTGCCTTAAAACCTTTTATCGGTTTCTGGATGTTTACCACCCTAATTAGCACCAATTTGCTGCACAGCTCCCTATAACCCAAATTGCGAGCATGAACTTGATGAAGACGGATTATTCATCACCAGGGTTTCCCTTGGGTGAAAATGTGTCCAAACTCAGTCCAAGTATGTATATATGAGGCACAATTATTTTGTCATACTCAGCCACAGGCAACATGAAACAGGAAAACAAAAGGATTAACATCCAACTGTGTTGACAACTGTTTCCCCTCCTGATTTTGAAAAGAAAAAACAAAGTACAGGTCTGCTTATAATCTGATGTAGCCACAGTTTAAGCATTATTGATGGTAGTGGGCAATTGAGTGTACATTTTGATATGGGCTTTACTGCCCCTTTGTGTGTCTAACATGCGTGTGCATAACTAGATTTGTTTGATGATGTTTTTGATGGATAACTACTGTTTTCTGATTTGATACCTCTGTATTGTCTCCTGTTAGGGGCGAATCAATTTGTATACAGTTTGAAGTTCCGAGTAGATGCAGGAATTAAACTTCTGTGTTTAGTTGTCTGCTGATAAAGCAGGATGGTGGTTAATGGGGTATAACATGACCTTGGGACAGCTGGATTGGGATGGATCTCTGTGTCTTTCGTTGCACTAATTTGTCTCATTTCTAGTTCTACTTTATGTAATATATATATAATCTTTATCTATGTGTGTGTGTGTGTGTTTATAATATTGTGTGTTGTGTGTATATATATATAGCCGTGACAAAAGTCGTGGAAAAAATGGTCCTCCAGGTAATAGTATTTCAAAACTTGAAAGCAGGCTAAAATTTCTGGTAATTCTTGAAAGTTAAACACCTTTTCCATGCCTGAAAATAGAATGAAAAAGAGTAACTTGTATTATACTTTTTCTGATGACAGAAAATTATCAGATCACCCGTGATAAGTCAGTGTGTGTTGGACATGCAACATGCCTGCCACATACGTCAATGCCGACCAAGGGTTGTGAAACTGGCTTTCTCGGCACGTTTGATGCGTATCACTAATGATGATGTTAAAGTTCAGCAGTGTCTGGCAGTTTGATAAGGGAAAATGAGGTAGAGTTGTCACGGTGGCATCACATCTGACACCAGTCTCATGTTTGTTACATGTCTGGTGTGTTACGATAGACATCCCTCGGCAGTCTGCTAAGGCACCTAAAAACCAGCCAGCTGCTCATTTCAAAGAAAAAGTAAAGCATGCACAAAGCAGTCAGTGACGCTTTGTTTTCCTTTCAATTCTTGCAACAAGGGCCAAAGGGGCGTTGTCACATTTGTTGTATGGACATAAAAGAGAATAGTGGATCGTATTTTTTAAAAGTTAAGCATTATAAAGCAAGAAAAACAGGTATAAAGATAGTTTCAAAACATCAAAGGATGGTCGACGCAGGACGTAAATCATGTGTTAAATAAGTCACTAACTATGAAAGATAGAAGGGAGAAACAGTTCACAGGTGCTTTGGTATACTGAGCTAGTCCACCATGTTTGCGGCCACCCTAAGTGCCTGCAAGTGAACATACTTGATATGGGATTGTTACACAGACAGGTCAGTAAACAATCAAGAAGCTTGCACAAGCTACAGTCGACGGACACTGACCACAAAAGTTGCAAAGGTAACAAAACAAATTCAATAAAGACAGCTTCACGGAAACGTATCATGTAATCGTACATCTATGGTTTTGAGTCAAATATAGCAGTCAGCATCATATAATGCGTTAGTTATTTTGTTCAAGCCTTGAAGGCGTACAGATTATCCAGTAGGAACATATTTTTGTTTTTCGGGTTCGACGTGGTCCCTCCGTATAACATTAAGGGCTCTTGCTCCACGGCGTGGGGGCGGTAGGGCGGGTGAGTGGGTGCCTGGGTGTCGTCAGGTGCTTTTCAGGAGTCGCGCGTGTGCTATTTGTCGGGCGGGCGGGCTTCATTATAACAGGGCATGAAGGCGCGGGGCAAAAAACGTCCCCCGTGGCAGAGGCTCTTCAGTTCTTTGATTACTCGACTAGTGATCTCGCTCTCGTCGGTCTGCGTCTCTCTCTGGCCTCTCTCCTCTCTCTCTCTCATGTTTGGGGGCGCTATCACTAAAAGAAAAAGTTCAAGATAGTTCAAAAGTCAAAGGCTGAACACAACCAAAAAAAAAGGGGCACCATTTTCTGCTTGTGTGTGGTGGTGTGGGTGGGTGTGTTGGGGTGTAGTGGCGGATGGTGAAATATGCTCCAGGGTTAGGCGTTGATACCAGAGGGCAGTGATAGTTTAACAAAAGTAATGATGATAATCACCACACAGATGCCTTGAAGCCCGCAAAGTAAAACAACGTATTTTTACCCTTGATCATCATTCAAACCGTAATAGCAGTACGTATATCAAACTCTTACGGGGCCTAAACTGTATGATTATATGATACATGCGGTATGTGAAATGCAAATTGTGAAACAACCACCATGAGAGATTTAGGAAATATTAACAACTGAATGTGAGTTTAAAAATAAGATTGAACGGCCCATTGGAGACGCTACTCTCATCTGGGTGCCGCCAAGATCATGACGCATGATTAAGAATAACCAAATCTAATTTGTACCGCTTGTGAGCGGTTTTACTTTCGTACACGTAAAAACTACGTGTCAGATGTGATTTCGGCATTTCCTCGTGGGGACAGTAGTAACAGCGAATGACAGAAATTCAAAATAAAGTGATGGGAAACGCAGCCGCCTACGTAAGGTTTGGGCACTTTCGTGTTCAGCATTGTTTTTTGCACATATCTTGAAGGCAGTTTTAGCGTTCACCACGAGGCCAAGTCACAAATGGTTTTCATTATAGTTTGCTCATGTGTGTTCTAAGTGTCAGTTGTGTCGAGGTAACAGTGGTGGCTATGAATAAACACATTACGTTTACTGATTCTTCGCCTTTCTGACATCGTCTGCTCCTGTTTCGTGTCCGTTGAAGACCACTGACCCGGCGAACGGATACAAATTGCAAATGGCTGAACCGAGCAGTGCGTATATTTTATTCCCAAAAGGTCGGTGATGGTCGATCGGACATGAACCCAGTGCACGGTAAATTTGTTCTGTTTTGAAAAATATGCTGACCAACACCGCTAAAATCAGTGGATTTACTGTGTCAATGACACACCTCTCGTTTGAAAAATACGAAACGTTGGATCGGACCCGTAAAACAGAAAGCATAGCGAGATGTTTAAAGGGCATGTCTCCATGACATGACGAACCACATCTTGACCAAGTATTCTTTTGGATTCGACTCTCAACTTCACTAAAGAGCAAGTGAATGTGGTTTCAGGACAAAACGTTGACGAAAATGTAGTTTTTAATATCATTCATGTGTTCAAGTTTTCGTTACGATTCTGCAAGGCGTGTAGACACATGTTGTTTGCGGTATATCGGCGGATGTCCCATTTCGGCATGGCCGATTTCGGCTGTTTTTTTTTCAAATAGAATCAGTTTTATCGACACGATCCAGTGTATCTCCCTGATATTGTGGCAATTATCTCTTTAAGATACAAGCGCACAAAAATACGGCCAAACAAATGGGGGAATGTCCAGTTTCATATTTGCACCATCAGAACCTCTTTAGCAGTATTGGTCTGCCATGTTGTAACAGGTGGCCAGGGTTTTTGTTGTGTAATTGTCCTGTGAAATTGAGTAACTTGCAAGTGCTTTCACACTGTTAGCAGTTTTGGAATTCTGCATGCTCTGTTACTACATATATTGAGAGGCTACTTTGTCCAGTGTTTTTTTTAACTAGTAATAATTTTTCTTTTGTTTTTTTTAAAAAAAAATTGCAGTTGGATACACTGGGCTGGTTATATTCTTGCCTTAGAGTAGGTTCTTGGTACTTGTGTTGTTCATTTTGATCTTTGTAGGCTGTTTACAAAAACATAACGTTTGAATCATGGGCCAGTTTGACGGTGATGATGTAGAGGAGTAGTGTAGAATCGTGTAAGATCCCGATTTGATGACATATTTGTGTGTGTGGTGGGGGTGTGTATGTGTGTGTGGGGGTTGTGTGTGGGTGTGTGTGAAAATGCCATCATCTAGGTGTAGATGCGTTAATGGTGTGGTGTCTGTGTCTGTGTTCCGGTATTTCCACACACTGTGGTCTGTGTGTGAGCGTGTTGTGTGTGTGGTGAGGGTGTGTGTGTGTGGGTGGTGTGTGTGGTTGTGTCTGTGTGTGGACGTTTTGTGTGTGTGTGTGTGGTGGTGGTGTGTGTGATGTGTGTGTTGTGTGAATGAGAGGGTGAGGTCAGGGGAGAGGAAGTGAAGGCGGCGATACATTTCAAATTAGTGAGGTGACTATGGGCACCTTACAGTCAGCACATTCTTAATGTTTAACAATGGTTTACTTTTTAATGAGATAATATGATTAAATGAGATATAGAGTGATGGGCAGACTTACAGTGTGTATGAATGGGAAGAACAACACTAGCACAGAGAAGATGAGAGAGATATGGTTGATTAATTCGGTGGGTGCTCCGTGTTATTTTCCCCCCTGGTCCATAGGTACTTGTGTGTACCTATATTATCTTTCATTGTGTAATCACAATCGCTATCTGAGTATTACGCAGTCTTCAGTATCTGCTCTACATTTTGTTGCTAAAAAAAAAAAGGGTGAGAATAATGGGCATAGTTGCTTTTGCTTTCTTCTCTTCTTAGACGCTAAATTTTCTCTGTGAAGAGTTTGTGGTTTACTGTATTTTTTCATTTTCGTTATCCTCTTTCACAAACATGCTTTTCTCTGTTTCAAAAGGGCAGAGACATAGTTTTAAAGTTATTACGATTCCTGTCTTGGGTGTTATGACCCTGAGAAACGGCACAAAGAAGTGGCTCTGATGAGAATCGTACGCATGCGGTCCCAGTGTTTCATGCAGTTCCTGCCCTGCCTTTGGGTTGAAAATACTCATTGCTTTAAATTGTGTGAACCTCCTTTAGCATGTGGACCGGTGGCCCTTAGATGCCAATGGAAAGCCTAGTAATTGTGGAATGGCTGTATTGGTGCCTTTTGAACTTTTCGTTTTTGGACAGCACAACACATTTTGTGTCAGTATGACCGGAAGCATCTCTGCTGTGATTCACAAAATGTAAAGTTTGTGGTGTAAAATGTTTCAACATGTTTGTTTATATACATGGTATATTGTTTTTTTGGTAACATTTTTTGTTTTTTTGTTGCATACCTTATGTTTGGAACGATGACTAAAAGTGGTCCCTGTTTGTAATGCAGAAGTGCAACATTTATATCACCAGGCATTCCGATTGTACACTCACGTTGAACATTTAGAGACATGTTCCTCATGGCTCAGCTTGTGTGGGGACTGTATATGCTAGATAGAAATGGACATGAGTATCAGTATGTAAGAAAGAGGAGTTTTTCGTCCTTTAGTATTCCTTGATATCAAATGCAGTCATCAGTGTATGTGTGAGTTCGAACACTATATGTGCGTGTCGCGAATCTTCTGATTAGACTTATTAATGAAATAGCTGGTATTGTGTCCTTTCAAAGTTTTTTTTCAAACAGTAATATTAATTGTTTTCAATTCCTGGAAATATGTCTTATGTTTTTGAATTTTTGAATTTTTTGATGTAAGTACAAAGGATGTTCTTCTATCGCTCTGTAATTTTTTCTTTGTGCCATTGACATGGCTTGATTAAGAAAAAAAAAAAATGAAGAAGAGGGATTTGAAACATGTTGCCATATTTGACTGAAAGTCGTTGTGCTTGTCTACCTGTTGTTTGGTTAACCACTGACCTGGTTTATATGATTGGTTTTGTTGTACTTTTACAAAAATTACAGACTAGACCTACGAAAACAAAAATTATGCAAGAAATGCTGCAGACGGTGGTTTGCGCAACTATCCAGTTTGAAATAAACTACCTGGGGAGGAGCGTCGACAGCAGAAGGTATTCAGAGAAGAACCTCTCTTATACAAGTGTTTTCAACCTTGACTCTTGGGCTGAAAAAATTTGTTGAGGGAGGGGAGGAAGGGTCACCGTCTACTAGTAATGATCCAATAATCTGATGAGTCTAACAGTCAATATCTTTAAAAAACAAACTTTTTTAAACAGATCTGGGTATAGGCATTTTGAAATGTGTGTGTGTGGTGTGTGTGTGTGGTGTGTGTGTGGTTGTGTGTGTGTGTGTATGTGTTAAAAAGAGAAAAAAAAAGAGTAGTGTTATGAACTTCATATATATATATATATATATATATATATATATCCGATATAAATATCTAATACTATATATGTAGAAGGGGGGGTGGGCGTTCGGAAGGGGGGAGGAGAGCAAATTCCACCCGAAGGGCTCGTTATACATGATAACTATTATAGTCTATAGAGTGGGTAGTGATGTGGTATGTGTATGTGGTGGGGGTGTGCATGCCGTGCATGCGTGCGTGCACACGCATGCACACTCATGATGTGTGTGTTCCAGTGGATATAGTGTACACAATTAATGGCCAACCACCGGAGTTCAGTATTTGCAATCTGTTTTGAGACAATTAGTTTTTCATAAGACCATAGTACATTGTAAGCATCAACTTAATGTTTATGATAACAACGTTTGTGTGATGTCACTGATTGCTCCACGAAACAATATACCAGAGTATGTTAATTGAAGATCTGGCTAACTAGTTTAACCTCAAATGAACTAAGCTTTTTCTGTATGTGCTTTTGTTTGACATTTGAAAGAAAATGTTGTAATATGCAATATACTTTCAAAAAGTACAATTTATTTTGGGATAGACTTAGTCTGTGTAAACGTCATGAAATATATCTTTACACTAAGTGTCTTTCATAGAATAAAGATGCGAGAAAACTTACATAAGTTTCACCTAAACCTGCATGATTAGGATTTGTTGGGGGGGTGGGGTGGTTCACTCTGGTCAACGTACTGAAGATCTTGACACAAACTTAAATATGTTTTGAAGGATTCATATTTTTGTCCTGTACTCTGTTTTACATGGTACCTGTGAAGTTTTAATGATTTCTTGTGAGTGCTATTTAATCGATTGAAAATATTGTGAGAACAGTCACTCCGAACGGCAATAGGTTTTCCGATATAAATTAGACGATCAACCTTGCTATCCTATGCAATCCTTTTTAGGCTCTAATTGGGGTTATGATCAATAATACAAATCTGACAGTTGATTCCCAAGTCATTCTGCTGATGGTGGCTTGTCTGGTTCAAAAAGGTTTTAGCAATTGAATTGCAATTACATGAAGAACATGAAGTTAGGTATCATGATATTTCCTTAAATGGCTGTAAAACAGCTAAAAGAGCAGAAACGTCTGTAAAGTGGTTATTATAAATGTTATTTTTTATTTATTATTTATCGGGCTACCCTGTCTGGCTGTAAGGGTATGGTGGACCCTTAAAGATCAGAGCCCCCCTTCCCCCTGAATCATGCACAGTGGAGCAGAGAGTTTAGGATGAGTGCAGTTCCTTGATAAAGCATTAAGTGTCTGTGTATTAGATTTTGTAATGTCCGTCTTCCTTCAGCATCTGGCGGCTTCCAGTTTTGTTCTGTTGTTGTTGTTGTTGTGTTGTCTGTACGTTGGGGTTCTGGGTCAGTTTCTTTTGCTATGAGTTTACTTGAGAGGTACTCAAGGGGGCTTGTATATTTTCCCCTTGTGAATTGAACCTGCTGTAGCGTCACAGAACGGTAAGAGGGTTGAAAAGGGGCCCTTGTCACAGGAGCCTGTTATGCATCCGTGGTTTGTGCTCAGCGGATTGATCTAAGATATGGTCAGATAATCCGCCCTATATCTGAAGGCCACATGTCATGTTGCTTTCCGATGCTCCTTTTTTTTGCTGTCCAGTGGTGCATTGAAGGCGAGAAAGTGAAATTTAACAATGGCTTATGGTGCTCCATCCACACACAATGATCCAAGCATTCTTGTACGATGTTAGGAGTAGATTTTGGATGTAAGAGAGTTCTTTCGGTATGATGTTTAATATTGAAGGAAAGCCTGTAATCCTGCATGAGTGATGACAAAACGTGAAAAAAGCCAACTGAAATAATTGAGTGCAGGCAAACATGGGATGTTTTCTTGGTTTGACTGACAATACATCTTAGTGAGTGACTTATAGATATTGCAGACTTGGATGTTTCCTCATCTGACTGACATATCAGAGTTTTAGTGGATATTATGCATGCACCTCACATTTGCAGTGTGTGTATATGTAGAGATACACTTGTGCATGCATGCATACACCCAAGTGGCATCCAATATGCGCCCCCAACCATGCATTCGACGCTGACATGGCCGCGCACACACACACACACACACACACATTCACCATCTGCCCGACCTCAAGCACATGCAGCCAGACTGAAGAGGACTACCAGAATGATTAGACACATAGAGACAGACTAGACAGACAACTTACACGCGCACACACAAAACATACACACATTGAAAATAGATCCGTATGCAAAACTAGTGGGAAAACGAAAGGTCAAGGAAATTTTTAAAAAAAGTTTTTTTTCTAAAGCAATTTGTAACATTCTGTTCATGTGACTTGATCAGTTGTTGATTTATCACAAGTTGTAGTGGCTGATGTTTTCTGAGCTGCAGCACCAACATAAATTGAATTTGGGTTTACTATGATCTGAGTGTTGAAATACTTTTCCAAGCATTTTACTGTATGTTTTAGTACTGTTATTATTAGAGAGAAAATGATGTGGTCTTGTGATTTGAATGCTGATGTGGTCGTAAATGGTATCCGTATCTACCAGGCTCTCTTCACTATCATTCGTCCTTTTGGCATGCATTCTGGAAATTCTGTGCTTAATTTCTCTGTGTGTGTGTTTGTGTGTGTGTGGTGTGTGTGTGGTGTGTGTTTGACTTTTCCTGTTTTTTTTTTTTTTTTCTTTTTGTTGTCTTTCTCAACTGTTTTTGTACCTTTGGTGGCCCGTTTACCTGTTTTAAAGGCAGAAAGCGTTTTACACTTTTTCCTCCCCTTTTTGTGGAATAGATAGCATCCTACTTTTTCTTGAAATATGGCAACTAGGTGGTGTTTTTACCGTAAACAAATTTCCAGAATGCACACTTTTTGGGCACCATATGTTAGCATTGTTTTTCTCCCCTTTTGCATATCAGGCGTAGTACGTCCAAGTGCAGTGGCTGGTACCATCAGCATGGGCTTAGTTTATCTTAATGATGCAGATTGTTTACTGCCATGTTAGAAATTAAAGATGTTTTTCTGTTAAATTTGTTGTTCTTTTTCAGGGCAGAACATTTGTATGATGATGAAAACCTTGTAAAGACATTGCTGCTTGGCTGGTAGGCTACAGTTAACTGAAATTGAAAACTTTACTGTCACTCTTTGTTGATTTTTGTAGATTTTACTTTCTTTCTTTCTGTTATCTCTTTCTAATTTTCTTACTGTACTGCCCATTCCCAAGTTTTAAGAAATCCTGAAATTGCTAACCATTGATATGAAAAGCGCTAATTCAGGATCTAAAAAAAATAGCTGTTCAAGAGGTATTCTAATGTAAATACTGTCCTCTCATCCTTTTGCACATAAGGGGACAGTTTCTTTTTTTCAGGTCAGGAAGTACTTTCTGTTTCCCTTTGGCGGTAACCTTCGCATGGTTCTCCTGGTTGACTTCCTGTGACTAGTTTGGCAAAGTTGGGTTTGTTTTAGTTTGTGATAAAGGGAGGGGAGGCTGCACCCCTCCCCTCCCCCCCTTTTTTTTTTTTTAAACATTAATTTTCTTCAGCCTTCACACATATCCCTTGGATTCCAGACTGCAGCACTTCGCACTGGTCAAACTCTCCACAAAAGGGCCAGCACGGTCAGTTTGTGCCAAGTTCTTTCTAGCCCCTTTTCCTTTGGCACAGAACCTGTGCGGTAATGCTGTTAATTCAGCTAACAACCAGAACTGGCTTCAGAAGAGCTGCAGAAGAGAAATACAGCAAGCAATGTTTTCTTGGGGGTGTGAGCTAATTGGATTCAGGTGGTTTGGTTGCAGGCACTGGCCGGGGCGCAGAGGGGGGCAACAGTAATGGGGTAAGCGGGGCCTGGGGGAGCCCAGCCTCGCTGTCCAAGGTGTGCGAATCCAGGGGCAGCGGGGTCAATTCTCCACTGCACGCTGTGTGCATCATCTTGATCATCATCATGACATCGGAAGACTTGCTGCAGGTTAACCAGCTGGTCAAGGACAGATGGAAAGTGGTGGGTCAGGGGAGAGTGGTGGAGGGGGAGGGGAACGAGTGGGAGTGGGAGAGGGGTGAGACTGAGGGTGAGGATGAATGGTGGGAAGATATCTTGTTCAGTGGTGTGTGATTTGTTTATAAGTATGTGGTGTGTGTGTGTGTGTGTGTGTGTGTGTGTGTGTGTGTGTGTGTGTGTTCATGGACATGTGTTTTAAGTGAAATGCTGTATGAGTGTGAGTGTATGTTTTTGTCCGTGTGCATGCATAAGTGTGTGCATGCCTCTGTGCAATTGTGTATGTGTGTGTGTGCATGTGTGCATGATTTTTTTTCCGCTGCAAGAATCCACATCTTCTGCAACAGAACTTTCCATTGGCAATTTCATTTTCTATTTAAGATAATATGCAAAATCGCTGCTGCTATCATAATAATAGTAAATTATGTGCATAATTTATAGAATGTTTGTCCTGCAAGGAGGCTACAAAGCATTTGACCAAGCTGAAAAATGAAAATTCTGCCCAAATGCTTTGCAGTGAAAAAGGGTCTTGGGAGTGTCAGCAGCAGTTGCATTCATACATAAGGTGTGAATGCATACTGTTCACAAGCACACATTTATACGCTTAACCACTCATGCAACTCTAGTTTGTTGGTTTGCTGTGTTTGTTTGTTTTTCCTACACAGGAATTAAGCTATCAGAGCTCAGGGAATCAGTGTGCCAGTTGATGGGAAGATCAGAGTGTGGTTGTTATGTAAGAGAGGCGGTCACCTTTTTTCAGTCACTTTTTTTCCGCCAGTGTACTGCGAGCGATTTTAAGCATGGGTGAATGGCCATGTGGCAACACACACTTGAAGTAATGCGAGAGCCAGACTGGGACATGCTGCCAGAGTGATAGCAAAACAGTTGTTCTAAAAATATCTGACATTTGTCAGTTTGGATGTTGGATCCCCATCCTTCCTTCTGCCATTCCCACCACCGTGGTTTTGTGTTTGTTTTGTTTGTGTGTGTTCCTTTTTTGTTTGTTTGTTCTTCCATATGTTTATATACGATTATATATATATATAGATATATATGTATGTGTATGGATATATTTGTTTTATAAAGGTAAGGTTTAAAAATAAGGCTTAAAAATTTTAAGTGTATTTTTAAACCTTACCTTTTAAACAGATGCCCTGCGCTCCCAACCAATACGTTGAGCACTCTTTTTAAATTGGTGTTGGTTCTTACAACTGTTCTCCTCTCTCTCTCGGTTTCCCGCCCCTCGTCTCTCCTCCCCCTTCCCTCCTCTCTCTCTCTCGCCCTCTCTGTATCATGAAGAAATATAAAATGTCCTTATAAAAATCTAAAAAATTAAAGCTCAACTGTCCCTTAGGAACAACATCTGTTAAAAAATATTATTAAAATGAAGTATTAATACCAACAAGGCTTGTTTCCAGCCTCTTGCTCTCATCAGGATCTGATGAGAGCAAGAGGCTTGAAACAAGCTTGTTGGTTTAATACTTCATTTAAATAACATTATATATATATATGGGTATGTGTATGGGGTAAATGATGAAAAAGTGTCATCAAAAAGGCACCCTCTCCTCCATAAAGAACATAAAAAAAAATCAGATAACATTCTGCTCCAGTGTCAATCAATATTCACACATGTGCGCAGTCCTTCCCAAGTCGTGTGACATGAAGGCAAAGTAATAACAGTAGTTTTATGAGTTAGTCTGAAGCGAAATCAGTATAGCTATGTATTGTGCGTGAAATATGATGGCATGATGTCAGTAATCAACTGTGTTCAGGTGGCAGAACTTGGTTTACAGCAAGACTCAGAAGAAATATGTCATTACTTTAGATGACGATATGTTTGTTTGTTTGTTGAATGGTGATGCCCCTAAAAAATGAAATAAACGAAACCTTTGTCAGTGGATCCTCTACCAGATTTATTATTTTTGTTTATAAAGGAGACTGTTTTTCAACTTTATCAAACACACACAACTCACTTTTTTTTTTTTTTTTACCTTTGAAACATCTGTCATCATAAAGATAAAAGATGGCTCTTTGTCGTTGTACAAATATAAAATTGCTGTCAGCTTTAGGTATTCACGGAAAGAAAGAAAGAGTTAAATCCCCAAATAGATAGCCTGAGGCAATTTCTGAGCTGTGACTGCAGTCATAACAATGCATACTGCGTGCCTGAAGATAGATGTTGGTAGTGTTGAAGCTGGAGATAAGAGAAAGGTCTAGGATGAACTTTTTGTCTAAAATTGAAATGGAAGTTACTCCAGAGTTTGGTAACAGAAAAGGATTTTTTTTCCTGTTATTTGTAACCATACAGACTTCAGTTAGAGGAAGGGATCAGAAAAGCTGTGACAATCAGCAGAGGAGTGAATAAGTTTGCAGGGATGTAAACTTTGCACATTTCTCAGAAATATGTAGAGAAGAATTTGTCAGCATACCTGTGCTTTTGCTGGCTGTTTTGGAATAATTATGATTTAGAACTGTACGTCTTCAGGTACAAGTTTAAGATTCGGGGTAATGATTTTTGCACTCAGTCAGCATTTCTTTAGCATATCTTCTGTGCCACCTCAGTGGCTTTGCATCCACGCCGGTCATTACGACTCCCTGTCCACAGCCACAGCCACCAGCAGTCCACAGGGAGCAGTCAATGTCAAGTTGTTGAACTGCACTGTTGCTGAGTCACCTCTGTGGTGTGTGGTGTAGTGGGCACCTGTTCTGATCCAACAGCACACCACCACCTTCTGAGCCCCCTACTGATGACAATAATTGCTTAGTTGTGGAACTGGCATAAGTGAGCTCTCCCTCCGGAGGGGTGCCACCACGTCCTTCCAACGACAGCCCCCATGAATTTGCCAATATCGATGACCCTTACAGAATAAACCAAGGCCATAGATGTGGAGAGAACATCAAAACTGAGGTCACCGTGAGAGCAGGGGATGAAGGGCCACAGAATTTGAGACTTTTTTTTTATGCTGATTGATGACAGTGAGGATGATGAAGATGATGCTACCGATTTCCATTCCAGTCTGACACTGCATAACAAGGCTGTACTCTATGCTTACTTTCATAATATATCCCATTGTCAACCAGGCCCCAGAGATACAGACACCTGCAGTGTTTGTCAGGAAATTTGAGCAACGCTCTCAGAGACGCATCCATGTAGTGGATGAAACTCGACTAGAAGTTGGTTGGGGCAGAAAAAAAACCCTCATGGGTCTGATGGAATCAAACCCACGACCTTCCAGCTGGGAGTCCGCAATGCTAACCATTCGCCATTGCGGCTGGTTGAGACACATAGACTTTTTTTTTTTTTTTATTGAATTGTATATTCAAAAGACTATCAGTGGAGCTTGGAGTAGATGTGTACAGCTCTGATATTTTACAAGCTTTGAAAATAAGCGAAGCTGTTGAATTCTCGGTGCAGTGGAGTACTTTGTCAAATAGAAGCTTTCTTGTTGAACTGATGTGATAGAGAGCTAGACTCAAAAACCTTTACATACTTTGGCAATGTGTTGTTTATGTTTCAGTTGAGACACAGAGAAAACAGAACTCTCTGACATAATTCACAAACAGAATGTTGGTATGGCCGAACACTATGGAGGCTGGAAGACAGCTGTGTCTGTTTGTTTTTAAGTTTTGCAAGGCAAAACTGCCTGCTCTGTATTGTCCCTGGACAGAATTGACATTGTGAATACCGAAACCTCTCTGCCATTCCTCCTAGATATTTATTTATCTGAATATTGAATTAGCTGTCTTGGTATGGCGCTTTTTGTTGATGGCTGCATGTTTTGAGGTAACAACAGGTTTGAATCCCATCAGTGGCATGCATACATACGTACATTTATACACATATATGATATATTTTTTAGTTTGTTTTGTTTTTAATAATCACTGTTCAGTTATTGAGTGTGCTATGGACTCGAGTGGCAAGACTAGAAATAGGTTTGGGAATCTCTCAGTTGAACTGAGTGTACTATGGACTCAAAATTTGATGACTGGAACTACATAGATAAATATGTCGGAGGGTGCTGCTCAGATTTCTCAACCAAACAATTTGGGGTTTTCTTTATCTCTTTGGTTTTGTTGACACACGTCCAGGGCCAGAATATATTCCTAGGTACAAAAAACACACCACATTAAAGTATGTGCAGAGGGTGGACACTCCTTAGCATTATCTACATCATCCCCATCCTCATTGATGAGAACTTAAAGAAGGGAGAGAGGGAGGAAGGGAAGAGGGGAGGATGCTCAGATTCTGTGATCCTTTTTTTGCACTCAGGGATGACCTTCGTTTTGATTTTTTTTACCCTCCAGGTTGCCTACGGTGGCTTTGGGTTGAAAGTCTTTTGTGTCAGTGAGCTGATGGGGACTCTGTTGAAGGATGTGGTGGGTGTCCTCCCAGAGGAGGGTGCCCACACCCTGTAGCTTTGTGACAACGCAGCTATTGTCATCAGAGGGGAGTAAGGAGGATGGAAGGGGATCAGCCTGTGATGTACTGGTCCTTTGTAGAGCACAGGCACCACTGAGCCAACACTAAAATGTCCCAGCAGCAATGCAGTATATCCTGTGGGGACTCTGGAAGGTTATGTAAGATGATCTATAGGTTGCTGGTGCTGGGGATAAAAAGTGAGCCTGGGAGTGTTTGTCTGTAGGGAAGGTGGAGAAGGAGTGGTTTTGAAATATAATGCCAGGTGAGGTAGTGATGTATAAGTATGAGAAAGAGAGCAAAAAACAAATGTCTAAGCTGTATGCTTAATTCTATCTGCTCCAACAATTGAAAGGCCACCTTGGAAATATTCTCTCGCTCGCTATTTCACAACAGACACGGAAACAACCCAAAACAATGCTTCGAACTTCTACTTCAGCCATTAATCAAAAAACATCACGTGACACAACAGCATAATGACAAAATTGGTATGTGTGAACAGGCAGTTTTTCACTTGTGTCAAGTCTGTCAAGGGGTCCAGGGTTCACCCTACCCATCTTTTCAAAAGGTCAGGCAAGAACCACCACAGAGATACACAAAAAAAAAACACCAGTCCAGAGTAAACGTGGTATTTTGTGGTCCGCCATTTGCGTGGATGTTACGCGATGCCCTTTGCATCATGGATGAGTCAGTCGTCTCTCAGAAGTCATCTGGGGTATTGCCCTGCCACTCCTGCTCAAAGGAACTGGAACAGCTGCGTCGGAAGGTCAACTGGCGGTTGAGGCTGTCAAAAGAGGCTACATGGCGGGGATGATTGCTCGAAGTTGCCGGCACCAGCACGAGTCCCATGTCAGGGTGCTCGATTGGAGTTTAAGGTCCGGTGTGAGCAGGCTGGCAGTCCATGTGGATCATGTGTTGATGCCTTGAAGAACAGGTTGTTGATGGACTCGAGCCTTTGTGAGAGGGTCTGGCGTTGTCGTCTTGAAGGAGGGACAGAGTAACCGCGCCTGGGGGCCAAAGAGTGCAGCGCTGGCAAGACAAAGGGGACTGCAGGAGCCAGTCCTGTAAGACCACACCGGTTGAGGTTGCCTTGCACCATGTGCAGGGGGGTTCTATAGTTCGTGCCATCCCCTCCCCACTACGCATTATGGAATCGCACCACATTAGGCGATCACGCTATCTGATCACGAGAACCATCGTGATAGCGTTCTCCTTGCCCGCCGCCAGACACGGTTCCTGCCGTCATGGGAACATGATAAGGCAAAGCGGGGACTCGTCAGTAAACAATACTCTTTGCCCCATTGGATATCTGGTCCAGCTAAGTGGACGCTGGGCCCAAAGCCAAACGAAAGCAGCACGGGTGAGCTGGTGTTCAGGACAGGACGGACGGCTGAGTCGTACTGAGCGAGGGTAGGTGTGCTCTCTCAACCGGATCGCCGTCGAATGGTTGGGTCACTGACGGTTGACAGATTGCCGGCGTGCTTGCAAAGTCTGCCCCCGGTCTGTGTAGGAAGTACGTGGCAGTTTCTCAGAACTCAGAGCTGACAGGGACAACACCAAACCATGTCCTTGCTGCTTGCGGTGGGACGCACTTGAGCGTCCTGGACTCTCCGAATCAGCAAACCACTTCCTGTCTGGGTGAAGCGGTCTCTCAAAGTGTATGAATGACTGAATGGGGACTGGACAAGTCGACGACCAACCTCGCGCACCCACACGCCCTCCTGAGAGCCACGCAATTGCCCGCCCTTGGTTCATCCTGACTCAGTCGTTGTCTCTCGAGGCATGGTTTGCAAAAGTGCCCGTAAAAACCAGGCATAAAATTGCCCACCAGTCTCTCAAAACTGGCTGACCCTGGGTGTTCAGATAAGACATGGGTTTGCACGTGACATTGCAGTATTATTCCTGCAGTTCAGATGTGTGCTCTGTTGCACAGGCCTGTTTGATTTGCACAGGCTTTTTTTTCTCGTGCAGTATGTGCACATTTCAGTTCAACCGCGTGTGATGTGCAAATGACACAGACTGAGTTGATTTCCTGATCAAATTCAAGTTGTTGACTGGATCAGGGCATGGTCAACACCAAATTCAGTAAGTTTGGCGTGGTTTGCTGCCTGAAGTGCGTGTTGGATTTGTCTTGGAAAAAATAAAAAGTCACACAGGGTACCCTAAAAAGTGGTGCGTAGTGGCCTTTCAATGTTTTGAGTTTCCTATTCCAATTTTGTGTTAAAAAAAATATGGGTATAATTAGCATTTCACTGTTTTGTCACCCAAACAATGTCATTGTGGTACGACAGATAACAAAAACAGATTATAAGTGTAAAAAGGAAAAATTTGTAGTGGAGTGGTGGACGGCCAAGATGAGAAATGAGTGTGTGTATGGAAAATCTGACTTTTCTTGTCATGTTCGGAAATAACAGTGCATGTATATGCCTTGTTTTTGTAAAGGAAGTCCTCTGTATGTCCTTTTTCTTTGTATACAATCTTACACCATGACAAAAGGTCAGTGTCCGGTTTAGAATTATGGGCAAAATGACTTTCGCATTTTGGTTCCTTACATTTTGGGGCTTATTAAACATCTACTGTAGTAGTTTTATTTCATCCAGTAATTGGAAAATCCATGCCTAAAGTACATGAACAACACAACCGACGATACGGTATAATGTGTTGAAAATTGTTGACAGCGTCGAGAAAGATCGGGGGGTGGGGATTGGAGGAAAGAACGATCTTACGAAGCGGAGGGGGTGTGGGACATTCGGTGACGAATGGAGAGGAGTCATGGTTGCCCTGAAGCTGAGAGTCGGCCAAGGCAAGACCAAAAGCAGGTGCTGAAGATTGGAAAAGTAAGCTCATGTGCGCTCACGAAGCTGCAAGGATGAGGTGACTATTGACCAGCGGCACGTTCAACGCCGGATTTGTTTGTTTTTCTGGAAGGGAGGGGACACCAGTGATTGTCAGAGTTGAAAGTCTTTGGAAACGTCAGTTATTGGTGGATAGAGAAGATGAAAATGGATGTTTTTTCACAAAATCTTTGTGTCTGTAGTTTCATGATAGCGATACAGAATCGTTCGTTTCTGTTGTGAGAAGATTGACCATCATGTTTTCTGAGTTCGATGAGAGGGAAAAGTGATCATAAGAACAAATTAGTCTGCGCAGAATTACAATTTTTAGCAGGCCCCATTCCTATTTTGGTGATGTTGTTCATGCTGTTTAGGTTTCTTTTTCATGATTCAGTGTGTGGAAGCATTGATAATGAGACCCAAAATTACTTCACCACAAAAATTACAAGATTGTTTACCAGACCATCAACAAAGTTAATTTCGGTTTTCTCCATCCCCACCAGTGCTGAAGTTTCTTAAATCTTCAAAGTTTCACACCCTTGGACAGGAACAATGTCCCAAAATGTTATAGACATTGTCCCCTAGAGAGTTTGGATGACCTTTTGGGGGGAATAATAGTGATGGAGTGTTCACACACGTTGTGAATTGTCACCCCCCCCCCTTCCCCGTAGTGTGGTATGTGTCTGTGTTGTATTGGCCTGTCCGGTGTATCTCTCGGGTATGTTATTGAGAACGGCTTTTGGTTAAACTTTCAGTGATTGATATCTAGGAACCCTGGACCACTGCTTTCTTTTTGTTCTGACAAAAAAAGTCTTCGTAAATGCTGGAAACAGGATCTGCAATTTTCTGTGATGCAATTACAGGAACGGGACCCAGTCTGCGTTCAACGGATGGGCCGCAAGAACGCGACAACTATGTGGTGGATGCTCGGTCAGGGACAAGGGATTTCGGCCGAAATGCGGGAGGATGTCAAAGGCCGCGTGGGGATGGTTTCTCCCCTCAAGCACCAACGCTGAGTTTGGGATCCCGGATCATGAAGGCTGTTGGGAGTTCCCATCCATGCTGTTCGGCTTCCCGGCACAGAGGATATAAACCCAGTAGAGACTGAGGAAACAGGAACAGGAACCACTGCTCTTGTCTGTGGCTGTCACAGGTCAATTTCTTGATGACGCTCAGCTTGGTATAGTGCCCAGAAGTTTTGTTCAGGTTCTTTGCCTTAGTTATGCAAAAAACAACTGGATAATGGCAACCATGCATGCACACGCAAGGACTTACTATAGACAAAAAGGACAGGCACAGTACCACACACACACCACCACCACACACACACAACACACACACACACCAACAAACATGTTTATTTTAAAGTTGGAGGTTCAGGGCAAGATGGTAGTAATGTGTATATATGATTCGAAAACAAGCGCTTTTTAAAACAAATTGTTTTTAAAAATCCTCAGTAGCGCAAGTTCATAATTTCATTTCACTGTAAACTGAGTGAGGTGTGTTCTTGGTTTTACCTCGTTAGAAGCTTTGCATTTTTTACAAAACCATGGGCCCAACAGGGAATTTGATCTTTGGAATTTGGAACGATGATAAAGAATTTTTTCCACGGGGCAGTTCTACATGAAGCAGGGAATGTAGATTTGTGTGCCATATTACCGTTCCACAAACCAAAGGGACACCACAGATAAACCGTTGTACCATGCCAGTTCAGGTGAGCATTAGTTATAGAATAGAAATCGTTGGGTTCAGTTGTGAAAAGATTTAATTATACACGGGAAGGTGGGAGGTAACAGGTTTCAAGTGGATGAGTCCATTTTTCTTGTGTAGTAAATAAAATCACTTTAACCATTTGTGGTCTAGGGGTACAAATAGACTTGTAATTTTTTGTATTTGTGGCTGTAAAGGAAGTTGCGTTGGTCATGATTGTTATTTCTAAAACGGCTGTTTCTGTTCTTTACTGTTCTGTTTTAAAAAGAAATTTCTACTTGTTAGTTATTCAAACGTATTGCTTGCTCTTTGCACCAACAGTCCAAAAATCTCCATTGAGGCAAAGGGCCAATGCAGCGGGAAAGGTTTATTTTACATGCGGACTCGGGCCCTGGCACGACATCACCACAGCCACAGGGAGGTCGGGACCTTCCCGCACATGAGGATTCCGAGGCCACTGGTCCGCCTACGCCTCCTCCATCAGATCACAAAAAAACGAAATGTGGGAGTTGTGTGTAGTTGTGTGCGTTGCGTGTTGTTGTGTGCGGCTCTGTGTAGTTTGTGGTGCTGTGTGTGTGGTGTGTGTGTGTGTGTTGTTGGGGTGTATTTGTACAAAAAAACACTGAGCTCTGGACAGGCAGGATAGGAAAGGGTGTTGGGCTTTGTTAGGACACCACAGAAGTGCATCTTTGTTATTTTGTCACTGTGTATTTTTACCGGCAGGTACTTCTTGAGACAGGCCCAGAACTGACACTTAGATAGATACAAGATAGAGAGGACATGTGGTCCAGGAACGGAAGAAAATGGTGAATATGTGGAAAAAAAATTTTAAGTGTGGATGATTACTGTTGTGCTGGTAAGTTATAAGAAAAATTGTTAACAGGGTTGATAAAATAACACAATTCATAGGCACCCCGGAAAAACAAACTAATACTTGCTCCTGCTATCGCTGTGTCATGACATGGGACACATGGGGCTACATGTCGACTGCCATGGGGATGCGCGAATCTGCACCACAAGGAAACTGCAAAAAACCAGAGATCATTGGGGAGAATGGTGGCATCATTTTTACTGGAATGAAAGGTCGCTAAGTAACTTGAGAAACTGATTTGTGGATTGAATGTTCTTGAGTGTTTCCTTGCCTTGGGGTATTCTGAGGTGGGGGCCGTAAAAGATAGAGCAAAGGATCTGAATCGAAGGCGACTGGGAATCAAAGGAATTAATTAAAACCTTGGGACCTGGCACACTTTCGGATCGTTTTGTACTTCTAAGTGATGCCGAATAGGTGGGGCTCAGCAACATGTGAATTTTGCGGTTTTGGGTCGGGGCTAGGTTCACGAATTTGATTCACGTGGCTCATTTTATTTGTACAGATATCTCTTAGGATTTTTTGCAGGCATGTTTTTCTTATACCCAGGGCTATAGATTAATATCTGCAAATAATATTGGATTTTTGTTCATTGATGAGTATAAGTAATAATCTTATAAATTCAACTTTTAAAAAAAAAAAAATTCATATTTGCAAGACATACACCAAAAACCCACAGCAGCAAAACAAAAAAACGGGAATACAAACCCAGTTATAAAAAGTGCGGTTAGTGGGTTTTAGTGTGTATATGAACACCTGTGTAAACTATTTGGTAGTGTAGTGAAGATTACAACCCCACAATTGTTGATGTATATGATAAAATTTATGCATTTCTGGGGTACAGTAAATTCCAGGTATCCAAGGGAAGACACAGATTTGTTTTTTTTGTGCGCCCCTCGCTCGTTTTGACACGCGTGTCCCCCCAGCGCGTACTGCGTTCTTGCCAATGTATGACATATATATCAGCGACGTGCGCGCACAGTGTTTTGTCTTTGACTTAAGGGTGCACCCCCCCCCCGCTCACGGCCCGCCCTGTACCCCACTCGTGTCTTCTTGCTGTGTGTTCGTGTCCTTCCCCGCGCCCCCGCCCCAAAAAATACGCGTCCCCACGTTCTGTGCAGTCTGCCCCTGCCGTTGTGTGTTTTTCGGAGGAGAGTTTTCCTCTGCTGAATAACAGGCACTTTCAGAACCATAAACAGACAATATGAGCACTTAAAATCAGCAATGAAATACGCACGAAACATGTGTTCGTGTCCTGTTGAAACTTCAGGACCAACCCTCTACTATCACAATAATATAAGCTTGAACAAGATGCATTTAAACTGTACAGCAAGAACCCATAAATCATATGGGGGCACTCCAGCCAGGTAACGGCGGGGAAGATGCGGAAAGAACGGACAAGAAATACGATAGGGAAACCGACTGACACATTATCCACAGCATTCAGTCCGGCACATTCTTGCACACCTAGCAGCCACTTCATTGGGGAACAGATTTGTCTTGTTTAGCAGAGCGTGAATAATAACTGAACACCCAATAACCCAACACCCAAAGGTGTACAACTACCAAATATTGTTCAGTTTTCTTCTACAACATTGGTGGTTTTAGTTCACTACATGAACTACAGTTGCGATTGGATAAAAAGTGCATCCCACAGAAGGTATAAAGTAAAACATTGCAAAAAACAAAACCCACACCAAAAAAAAAAAAAAAAAAAAAGAAAAGGGAAAAAAAAGGGAAAAAAAAAAAAGACGGCTGCTAAAAGATAGGGATGAGCTACAAAGGGCAAACCATAGATGATGAAAGCACACACTAACAAAGAAATAAAAAAAAACCAGGGTGTCGAAGAGAAATACACCACCACGCACAGAAACTATGGTACAGAAGGATCAGAGATCCCACACTATTGCCAATTAAAGGCCAGTTTAGTGGACTGAATACATTGGGGAACACCCACCCACACAAACCACCACAAAACAACACACCAACACACACCACTGTGCACAAAGGCACCTATTCAAAAGGCAAACACCACACACACACAAAGACACAACACACCCTGTAACACACCACACCCACACCACACACACCCCACACAACACACACACCACCACACAAACACACACATCCCACAAGAGCACCTCACATGCAAAAAGCACAACACCCACACCACACCATGCACAAAACCCAATACACAACAGACCAAACACAACACACCACACACACACACAATGTTAGAACCACACAATGCACAAGCAATCGGCTCTTCGATTCATTCTTCTCTCTCACACACACATCACACGTATACTCGTTGGGTGCACAACACTATCAAAAAAGGCTAACATAAACACAAACCAAACACCACAGCACAACAACACACACAAAAGCACCCAAGCAACCAAACACACCACACACACACCACCACCAACAACCATTGGAAATGTATCAATGTTCACACCATTGAGATACATGGATCACCCGTGAAAAAAAAGGTCGAAGATCTGCCAATCAGCACTGGCTCTGTCCATTAGAAAACAAAGGTTAGATGACGGGAGGGCCACCAAACCTCCTTTCCTACTGCAACCGCAACACCCTCCCACTCGGACTGTCAATACAGCCACATGGTCCTGAAGAACCCCGCGACCCCGACTTCCTCGACGAATCCTCCAGACCTTAATGAAAGGAGGAGGAAGGAATGCAGGTCGACGCAGGGACGATCGGCTTGTTTCTCTCCGTTCGGGGCCCACTGGCACTGGTATCGTCGGGTTTGAAGTCGGAATCAGCTTCGCATCAATACCAATCTCGATAGCAAAGGGATGGCGGGGGGGTTGGGGGGCTGCTGCTGATTGTGACGCTTATTCTCATCCGAATCGCTTAGTCTTTCCACTTCCTCTGAAGATGCTTCGTACACATTTCAACGGGTCTAGATTAACTTCTTTGAAGCACTTCAAGAGCCACACATAGATCGTTTGGAAAAACGGGCACGAGCCTGACGAAATCGCCTTGCTCAAACTCGGCCATCTGAACCGAAAAAAGACTCGCAACTTTTGCCGAAGGGTTTATCGTCCGAGGCGGACGGTGAGCTGGTCAGTCCAGCGACCGCGGAAAGGGAAGAAAAGTTCCACCTTTTTAGGGGCCCTACACGTTTGAAAACTTTTTACTTGACGGGACGACCATTATTGTGGTCGCCGTGCGGGCGCGAGCAGCTCTGACACGCGCTGCAGGCCGCACCCGGTGCCGCATGATAGGTATTATAGTTTTGGCTGCATAACGCCGCGCCGCCCGGGGCGACTCTTAACAGAGAGCAGGCGCAGCGGTTGAGTCCGCTGCTTCGCGGCCGCGCGCTGGGGAGGGCGCGTTGCGGTTGTTCGTGTCATTAGCCGCCCGGTGTTGACCGGATGGTTTGCCTGCGGCTGCAGCCTGCGCGGGCCCTATGAAAAGTTGTATAGATCGAGTCAGGCCGTGGGGCGTTGTGTTTGGATGTATTAAGAGATGAGTGCCTGTAGTACGTGCTTCTTGCGATTCTAGAGGCTCGCACTTCCGCGGTCGCATGTGACGCGCTCGCGGAGTGAGAGTAACACAGCGAATAAAGGATCGGAAGGAAGAGCACAGGGAGGAGCTGATGTGCGGCCATAGGAGGGGTTCGCGAAGCGCAGATGAGGGTGATTCGGGGCGGTCTTGCCGGCGCCCCCCCCCCAGCGCCGACGTGCAGGGTTGACCCCCGACCATGATGTGCACTTGGCCAGATCGAGACCTCAGGTCGCGGCGACGCCGCTTTGTCGGGAAACAACAAGAGGACAACCTGCATTGCCAAGTAAGAGTCGCTGTGGGGCATTTGATGATGCATGGGTCGGAAGTTTATTTTCTTGTATAGGCTACATTACAGGCCCCTAATAAATTGTTTTTGTGGTCTGAGGAGGGGAGGTACCCCCAGGAGAGCATACTCCCAACATCCCCTCAGCAATAGCTGATGGCGACTAAACAAAAAATAGTAAAATACTCTTGACATAAAGTCCAGACAGGTGTGGATAAGTGACAGATGAATTTGAATGGAACATCATCATGACACAGTGGCCATAGGAATGTTGAAATGGGAGGTAATCATGGACGGTGGCCAGCACAGTTTAGGAAATTTGTATGAGGATGACGATGACATTGTAATTGTTGTTTTGGTCTGAGGCTTCATTGTGGAACTGTGCACTACACACAATGAAGTCTGCTACCAGTCAAGCACAAGAGATGCAGGCACCCACAGTGTGGCTGGAATTATTGAGCAAGTGCAAAGATACATAAATGAACGGGGATTGTAAATGGAATGTGTACTTCCAGTGACCTGCTGCAGCACCCTGTTTTGGGGTAGTGTGTGTCTGGGACTGCAAAACTCCACAGTGGTGATATTTAAACCATGATCTTGTAGAAGTCAGTCTGATGGTGTCCACTGCATCGTGTTGAACTGTTATTTTCCCTGTGGTGTGTGTGTGTGTGTGTGTGTGTGTGTGTGTGTTGTGTGTGTGGTGACTTATTTTTCTCTGTAGTTTTCATTAGTTCTGTAATTTGGTTCTCTCACCAATTTGTTTTTATTGTTTTTACATGTTTTCAAGAAAACAACCAAAAAGGAAAAGCTGTTGTGACAAAGAGACCTGCAGAAGCCCGCCGACATTTATATTCCTTTGCTGACGTGCACGCATGCTGTCTTTGATGTTTTGTTTTAAATCTGCTCAACTGATTGATTTTCTCCACCAGGAGATGGGCCGGCACGATGACCTGTGGTCCCTGTTCTACATGCTGGTGGAGGTTCATGGCGGTCAGCTGCCGTGGCGCAAGGTGAAGGACAAGGAGCAGGTGGGGCTCCATGAAGGGAAAGTATGACCACCTGCAGCTGCTGAAAGGAATATGCCTGTAGAGCTGTAGGTCCTTCCTGGAGCACTTGCAAACCCTGGACTACATGGACCAGCCCAGGACTATCCCTTTCTCCACAACCGTTTGAACAGTGCATGCGCCGCAAGAACATTCGGGACATCGACCCCTATGACTGGGAGAAAGAGCTACGGGGATTCCTCCATCACCACAACGACCACCTCGCAGCTCATGGCTATCAAGCAGAGCGGGGGTCATGGGTATGTGTGTTGAGTCTTGTGGATTGGTCCGTTTCCTGGTTTTGTTGCTTGTCGTGAATTGACTTGCTGTCACACATGCACGCTTGCATGCACACACACACACGCACATGCATGCACACACCACACCAACGTTCACCACACAACATACACAAGCACACCAAACATGGGCAACAAACCACACGCGCACCACAACACAACCACACACACACACCCCCCTCCCCACCCACACTCACCACTTCACACCTCTTGCCACACACACACGTGCGCACACACACGCACGCAAATGCTCACACACCCACACACAACCCACAGCACACAGAACCAACTCGCACACACGGGGGCGCCACACACGTGTGCATGCTACACACGCACGCACACACATATGCACGCACACACATATGCACACACACACACACACACAACATGCGTGGGCTTCCGCACACACCAGCTAGCTGCGCGCCCGCACACACACACCCACACACACCCCCCACAACACACAACCACACACACACACACACACACATATCCACACACACAACACACACACCACACACACACTTCCAATATGCATGCCCCTTTGCAGATAAAACATCACCATATGTTATGTAAAAAGCACATGTTAAGAGAGCGAAAGGATAGACGAATCGTTAGTGGAGCAAGTGGTCAAAGCTATTATCTTTATTGCCTGTAACAACAAAAAGTGTGCATGTATGTCTGTTGCTGTTTCTCAGGGAGATAATTGTGTACAAAGAAGTACTGACCTGAGTATTCTGTTCAAAGTAGTTCTTAAGGAC
>JADBJO010021137.1:7500-30095 GCA_016801955.1 Conus betulinus | reverse complement strand
CTGTCTGTTCCTGTCTGTCTCTCTCTCTATATCTGTATGTGTATGTCTGGATGTATGTAGTTGTAGGATGTATGAGAGTGGTGTGTGTGTGTGTGTGTGTGTGTGTGGGGGTGTTTTGGTGGATTTGTGTTCGGTTGCTTGTGCTGTCTCTTCCATTCATGGTTCTCTCTGTTTCGTCCTCTCTCGTCTCCTGTGTCTTGTTTGTCTCTGTACTGTCTCTGTTTCCAGCTCTATAGTCAATCTCTTTGTTTTCTTTTCTTCTTCTTCGTCTTCTTTTTCTCTGTTCTTCTTTCCTCCTCCTCCACCTCCTGTTCTTCCTTCTCTCCTGCTTCCCTCTTCTTCTTCTCCTGTTTGTACTTTTTCTCTGCTCCAGTCTTTCTCTTTGTGTACTCTTCACTTTGTCGTTGGGCATTTTTGTTTATTTCTGGCTTCTTTTACTTCATCTCTCACCCCCCCCCCCTGCCTCCCCCCCCCTTTTTTTTTTTTTTTTTTTTTTTTAGCTCAAGTCTTATGTGTCTCTGTCAACTGGGAAGGTACCAAGGGCTGTGAAATTGGGTGCTTCCTTGAGTTATAAGTTGGAGAGAGAGTGAGAGGGCGGGGGGAGAGGGAGGGGGAAGGGGAGAGAGAGGAGAGAGGGAGGGAGGGAAGGGACAGAGAGAGAGGGGGCGACGAGGACAGAGAGAGGAGGAGGGGGGGGGGGAGAGTGAGAGAGGGAGACACAGAGAGGAGAGAGGGAGATAGAGAGAGGAAGAGAGAGAGAGGGGAGGGGGAGAGAGAGATGAGAGAGTGGGAGGGGAGAGAGAGGGGGAGAAGAGAAGAGGAGGGGGGGCGAAGGAAGGAGGGGGAGGAGAGAAATGGAGGCCCGTGGGAGAGACACTGACCCGGTGGGTGGGGATTCCAGTCTGGCCAACCCCTGAAGGGGAGGGTGGTAGGAGAGAAAAATAGCAAAGAGAGAATGTGGTGAGTCGGCAGAACGAGGAGGAAGGAGAAGGAGGCGAGATGCGAGACTTAACATTTAATTATCTGCACTTTTTTTTAAATCGATTAAGGACATTGCAATCTCTCTTTGCTGCATCTTAAAGTTTGTACAAGTAAAGCAAAAGTTTTTCACAGTTTTGCCATGCCATGAACTGAGGATAACAGCAGATTAAGATGGAAAGCACTTGCTGTTCTGTAATAGTTTGGAGCGATCAACTGTTTTCTTTAATTTATCGTAAAATCGACAACATAAAACAAAACGAACCCCCTCGTTTTCCTTAATATTCTTACAGAATGGACATAACAGATCATTAGGTGCCAGATTCCTGTATCTATAGTAATGAACAAGCAAGGTCTGATACACCAAAACGAAACAATGGACATTACAATTATGTTTTAAGTGTCTCTCCATATCTAATCGGTAAGTTTTGGAGTACAGTGCATAGAATCACAAAACATTCTATACATTGAATAACGCTCACTGTTGTCCACATAATCTTGCCCGTTTTTTGCCATCTACAATCAATAAGTCGCTGCTTAAACAAACTAAAAAAAAATATCAATTTGCACTCCAACACCTTGGTTCAACCGTACATCCCCCAAACCCTACTGAAACAGACATAATCTTTACATTTGTCACCCAGTTCTCCCTTGCCTCTCTGGTCTGAATATAACAGCATTAAATACGCTTTATTTGGTAGCCTGTGTTCATCCATTTGTACGAACGTTAACCAGTAGTGAATACATCCAGCAACAATGACGGCGGACCATCAGTGACGTTGACTGCGGCTTGATGTTAGGCGTGCCCGAGACCTGCGGCTGATTCTTGGGGAAAGGATGTTTCCAGTTTTTCTATTGCATAGCACTTAAAAATCTGGTCTTTTGACCATCTCGTCTTAAACCTTTTGGCTTGAAAGAGAAAAACGTATCGGCTGGGGGGGCGAATGCACACATACCACGCACACACTCGCCACACACAAGACACAGACACACAACCACACACACACACACCACACACACACACACACACACCACAACACACACACACACACACACACACAACACACCTGCCTATCACCAACACAACACAACACAACACACACACACCTGCCCTATCACCAACACCACACACACACCTACCACCACCTTACCCACAACACACACACACACACACACACCACACACACACACACACACACCCACCTATCACCAACCTACACACCACCACGCGCGCCGTGCGCTGCGCCGCGCGCGACACACACACACACAGGCGCGCGGTGCGCGGGCACGTGCCGCCACACACCACACACACACACACACACAACACACCACACCACACACACACACACACACCTATCACCAACCTATACACCACACTTACCTATCACCAACCTTACACACACTTACCTATCACCAACCTACACACACAACACCACACACCACACAACACACCACACACACACACACACACACACACACCACTATCACCAACCTACACCACACACTTACCTATCACCAACCTACACACACTTACCTATCACCAACCTACCCACACACCCACCACACAACCCACACACACACACACCACCACACACACACACCACACACCAGAGGCGCGCACACCCCACCACCACCACCACCACCAACGCTATGCTCAACATACACACTCGCTCGCGCTCGCACATACACACACACAAACACACACACGCACATGCGCGCTCAAACACACACGACACCCACACACCCACACACACAACACACACACTACACACACACACAACACAACACACACTCTCTCTCTCTCTCTCTCTCATTCTCTCTCTCATCTCTCTCTCCTCTCTCTCTCGCCTCTCTCTCTCTCTTCTCTCTCTCTCAGAACCATTGTAATCTGTAAAAAACAACTCTGAGTTCTCCTCCCTGTTCAAAGTGTCTGTCATCCATCTGATTCTCTCTTCTCCTCTCTCTCCTCGTCCTCCTCTCCTCTCTCCCCTCTCTCCACCCTCTCTCGCTCTCTCTCTCTCTCTCTCTCTCTTTTCTTCTCTCCCTCTCTCCTCTTCTTTCTCTCTCTCCTCCCCGTCTCTCTTTTTTCTCCCCCATCTCTTCTCTCCTCTCTCCCTCTCTTCCAGCTCTCGCTTTCTCTCTGTCTCTCGGTCTCTCTCCTCAGGAGCTCTCCATCTCTCTGCTCCTCTCGCTCCTCTCGTCTCTCCATTCCCCGCAGTAGTCACATCCTCCCCCAACCGCCATAGGTGGTCCCCCCCACCTCCCCCCCCCCCTCCCCACCCCCCCTCAGAAGACTGAGAATACAGGCAGGGGCTGGCTCAAGACTTTTCATCATTTCCTCGAGGTGTCTTGCAGCGTCTGTTCTTTGCTCTTGCGATTGTTTATCAAACGTCTCTGACCCCATTTCCTCTTCGCTGCAGAAGAACAGGGAAGAAGGTCGATTTAAATTCCCTTTTGGGTTGACCCTTCTTACCATAGTCCGTTGCACCGTGGGACCTTCAGTCACCTTAAAGAGCAGCAGGCTGTCTTTCCGGTCAGGTCGCCATGAAATCAGGCCGAAGCGGCGATTCAAAGGGAGCGATTTACTTTTTCGATTTAAGAAAAAAAAAAGTATGTGAGGGGGGTGGGGGGGGGGTTGGGGGGGGGGGGGGGGGGGTGGAAGAGGTAGGGGAGACGAGCAGCACAAGTACTATGTTTGTGCAGGGCCGGATCAGTTTACGTAGAGAGGTGTTTTCCAATTTCCGTGAAAGCGGAGTGGGTAGTGGAAGGTGGGGGAGAGGGGGGGGGGGGTGGGGATGTGGGGATGCTTCTCCTCCAAATTTTTGGGTAAAGGTTGGCAACGGGGTGAGAAACCCCCTTTCCCCAAAACAAGAAGGAGGAAGGGGTACTGGGGAGGGAAATTCTCTTCTCCAAGATTTTCCTTTATAAAAAAAAAAAAAAAAGAGGATGGAGAGATGGAGAAGGAGAGCTCTTCTCTTCCCCAAATTTATCTGCATGCAGGGTGAAGGAATATTCCTCCCCAAGCTTCATCTCTGAAGGAGGATTTAGGGGGCGGGGGTCGGGGGTAGTTTGGGGGTGGTGGGGGGGGGGGGGGGGCGTGGGGGATTCGATTCGGTCAATGTCTGCCCAGAGACCCTTGAAACGATTTGCTGTCATTTTCCAAGCTTCGAGAAATGGGCAAGACCCCAGCAGGCACAAAAAAAAAAGAAAAAAACAAACAAGAAGGAATGCAAGGAAAGCGAAAAAAAAGAAAAAAAAAAAAAAAAAGAAAAATGCATGCAAAGTTTATTGTCTGCCTGGGAGCACCCAAGATCTCCCCTCCCACCCACCCATCCTCTTCCAATCTCTCTTCCCCCCACCCCCAAACCCCACCCACCCCCCGCCGCCTCTCGTCCGGCTCTGCTTTAGAGGCTCTCCATACGTAATTTTACACTGTTTACATTCTTTCCGTTTTTTTTTCCACATAAGTTCCATCACAGACTGTTTTCATCCCGTCCTCTATCACGCTGTAATTTCAGCTGGCTGAAAAGTCTTCCAGACGGTGATTGCTGGTTAAAAAAAAAAAAAAAAAAAAAAAAAACAAAAAAAAACCGGAGCGGAAGGACAGTTTCTGTATTAAAAGAAAAAAACAAGTATCAAGCACAGAGGATCAGGGCTTGGGCGATGAATGAATTAAGACGAAACGCCAGCGAAAAAAGGAGAGGTCAAGATCAACGTCAACAACCGGTACGAGCAGCAACCGAAAAGACACCCGTAAAAAATAATTGATTTTCAGGTGATGTACGGGAAAGGGGAGGAGAGAAGAAGGAATTTTGAACCTGGATATGGATTAGACCGAGGCTTTATTTTGGGTTACCAATGACGGTTTAATTTGACGGGTTTAATGGTCCGAAGCGTCCTCATGAATGGCTTTCTCTGCTCGCGGATCTCGTTCAGACGGGAAGGACGGGCTGTTATATGTCTGAGTTCAAGTTCTGTTGTTTTGTTATTCAAGTTCTTTGGTAACGTTAAAGTAAGCAGTTGAAAATATAAACACGCACAGGCGCACGCACGCAGGCACGCACGCACGCACGCGCAACACACACACACCACACACACACAAACACACACACACTTACACACACACACACACAAACACCACACCACACACACACATGCAGGCACGCGCGCGCGCGCGCACACACAACACACACACACACACACACACAACACACAAACACACACACACACACACACACCACGCAGGCACGCACGCAGGCACGCACACACATACACACGCACGCACGCACGCAGGCGCACGCACGCACGCAGGCGCGCGCGCGCACACACACACACACACATACACACAGACACAGACACACAGACACATACACAAACAGACACACACACACACACACGCACGCACACCCACACACACACACCCACGCACGCACGCACGCACGCACGCACGCACACACTCACACACACACACACACACACACACACCACACACACACACACACACACACACACTCACACACACACTCGCTTCCCTTCAAAACACTCAATGACCTGGCTGTCATTTGCGAGACATCAAAGTATAGGATCAACCAATGTTTCAGACAGTCTTCCGAACGAGAGTGGTGAAATGGACTAAAATGATCTCCCCTTGTTTGGGTATATGGGACCGCTTGGCACAATGTTTTTTTTTTTTTTATACCAAGTGTAATTTGTTGCCGACTGTTACACAGCCTGAAGAAAAAAGTGTGTGTGTGGTGTGTGTGTGTGTTGTGTGTGGTGTGTGTGTGTGTGTGTGTGTGTGTGTGTGTGCGTGCGTGTGTGTTGTGTGTGTATGTGTGTGTGTGTGAGCGCGCGCGCACACGCGCTATTTTTATTCCTAATGTTAACATCATCAAAGAACTGAAATATCAAAATGCAGTAAAGTCTTTTTTTTTTGTTTGTTTTTTAAGTTTTGTCAATGGTAAATCTCTATACAATATGTGTTAGTCTGCGTTTGTTAAAAGCCAAAAAGTATCATGGTTTTACACTGAATATTTTCAGCTTTGTTTTATACATTCTTGTACACCTGTAGGGAAAGTGAAATAATTATTCACTAATTGGCCGTGTTCTGTGTATCATAGTTAACGTTTCCGTCATCGGTTGCATAAACCACTACCTCAGTATAAACCATCTGCCTCAGTATAAACCATCAGTATCGGTGAAAATGGACCTTTCATAAAGATTTCTGTTATCAGTGATTATACCAGATCTGGTGATGTTAGAACGCTTGTATTTCTCGAAATCTGAAGCTCATGGCCGTAGCTTTTCAAGCACAATTTGTGTGTGGTGTGTGTGTGTGTGTGTGTGTGTAAGTGAACTCTGTGTGTGTGTGTGTGTGTGTGTGTGTGTGTGTGTGTGTGTTTCTCGGCTAAAGTTATTGAGACGCCAGGTTTTATAGTTACAGAAATTCTGTTTACACCGCTACCCTTTTCCCCTGCTCCGCTTCTAGGGAGTCTGAAAGAGAGGTGCAAAAATCATTGTAGTGCAATGGTAATTTCTCGGGTTGGAAGTCAGATACCTACCTCTTGTGTGTGTGTGTGTGTGTGTGTGTGTGTGTGTGCGTGCGCGTGCGTGTTCATATGAAACCTCTGTGTGTGTGTGTGTGCGTGCGCGCGCGCGCTGTGTGTGTGTGTGTGTGTGTGTGTGTGTGTGTGAGCGCGCACGCGCCCTCGATGACTTTTTGCCCGCGCTTGTGGAAAGAACAAAATCCAGTTTCATCCACTTAACGGATATGTCTTGAGGGTGCCGCTCACATTTCCCTTCCAGCACTGCGACCGTCCATTTCTGTCGGATTGGCTTGACGCCAGACTACATTAGGACAGATACAGCACACACTAAAGCCTGGCTGGTTGTGTCGGACCAAACTTGAACTCTGTAGGACGAGACTGACCCGTGGTCCAATGGACACAGCGTTTGCCCTGCAGAACTGGACGATCGTGAGTTCGAACCACAGGTGGAGTCGGAATTTCTTCTCTTTTTTTTCGGCATGAAAACCTTCTTTGTCCACTCAGCAGTAATTGGGTACCTGCTTCAATCCAGGGAAGTTTTAAGGCGGTAGAAGGAGGGAGAGATGGGCTCCGCTTTTCTCTGATACCGTGCCCTAGACACGGTGAACCTGTGGCAGTTGACTGCCAGAAGGGCCGATAGGCTATGGGAACCGCAATGTGTGTAACCTTTACTCTCGATGTGTGAATCTCATCATTTTGATGAATTCATAAAAGAAAAAAAAAATATTCTGAAATGCTGTATCCCACCTTTCGTGATGACTTCAATTTTCTTTGCTTCGACATCGATACCTGTGATGAGTGTTAATAAGTAGGAAATCAGTAATTATTAACAGGTATTATCCTACCAAGTCCTCGATTTCAGCAGATCATGGGCTTTGGTGCTGGATGTTATCGACGAGAGGGCATTGTGGGGTGACCTTTCAGACAAGCTGGACTAAACACAAACAGCGCTGAACACTGTGGAAGTGGCAGAGCATCAAGGCAGGGCAGGGTTCTCGTCCGGTGAGTGGCCCTCGTGACGACCCGACATCGACAGTTCCCTGCGGAATGCTGGTGCTGAGGCTGCGGACCTTCCCCTCTCTGGAACAATCTCAAAACAGAAAACGGACATTTTGAAGCGCCTTAGCCAGCGCGATTCGGTGGAAAGTGGTGTGTGTGTGTTGTGTGTGTTGTGTGTGTGTGTGTGTGTGTGTGGAAGTAGAGAGAGATGGGAGTGGGTGAGGGGGATGGGGGAACAAGAGGACGAGGATAGCGGGGGGGGGGGGGGGGGGGGGGGGGGGGGGGGGGGTGGGGGGCGGAGGTGTGGTAGCGGGGGTCGGGGTAGAGTGTGGTAGGAGGGGGGGAAAAAAATCGTCACGGAAACACGTCATCATGATAAACATCATACCAATGGGCAGATAAGACGATTTTTCGCGAGCCACCTTCTGCACTCAGTAAATCATTCCCACCCCCCACCTGTCATAAACCCCTCTCCGGTCTTCATCCTCCCCCCCCGCCCTGATGCCCTTTTACCATCACCCTCTTTCCGCTTTCTGTCAACACTGTCTTGTGATGGAGATGTACATTTTCTTATTGTCATTTTGTTGTTGTTGCTTAACAAGGAAGAAGTGTTTGTGAACCACCCCCTCCCCTCCCTTCTAACCGCCGCCGCTTCAACCAAACGAACACGCTACCCCCATTCCTTTAATCCTTCCTCTTTTGTGTGGACGAAGCTATCCAGCCCTGACCTAAAGGGCACGGAAAAATAATAAGGGGTATCTCTGTTAAATCTTTGTTGCAAGTTTGAACGCGAATTGCAGGTAAGTGACATGGAATGACGATTATGACAGGGGTTTATTGAAAGAGGCTACCGGCAAAGAACAAAAGTTGATCCTCTCTCTCTCTCTCACTCTCTATTCTCTGTTTCTGTCTCTCTCTCTGGTTTCTGTCTCTCTCTCTTGTTTCTGTCTATGTCTTCTGTCTTTCCCTGTCTCTCTCTCTCTCTCTCTCGGTTTCTGTCTGTCTGTCTGTTTCTCTATTTCTGTCTATGTATGTTCTGTCCCTGTTGTCTGTCTGTCTGTGTGGGCTGGGGAGGGGGGGGGGGGGGGGGGGGGGGGGGGGGGGGGGGCTGTCTGTCCCCTCTCTCTCTCTCTCTATCTATCTCTCTCTCTCTCTCTCGCTCTCTCTCAGGACTGGGTGGGAAAAACATGCGCAATTTGCTTATACTCATTACCTGGTTAAATTTCAGATTTCGTTCTCTCTCTCTCCTCTCTCTATCTCTCTCTCTCTCTCACTCTCTCCCTCATCTCTCTCTCTCTCTCTCTCTCTCTGTCTGTGCTGTGGTCTGTCTGTCTGTCTGTCTGTCTCTCTCTCTCTCTCTCTGTGTATTTGTGTGTGTGTGTGTGTGTGTGTGTGTGTGTGTGTGTGTGTGTGTGTGTGTGTGTGTGTGTTCTTTCCGTGGTTGGGTGTAATATTATGTGTTAGCTTGCATGTTTGTATTGTATACATGCGCTCACACTTAATATCAATAGTCCCTCTGCGTGCGCCCCGCGCGTGTGGTGTGTGTCTAGGAGAGCGAGAGAGAGAGAGAGAGAGCGAGGAGAGGGAGAGAGAGAGGAGAGAGCGAGAGAGAGATGAGAGACTGTCAGTCAAGTCAAAGGACTCAGTCAAGTCAAACCATCTTTATTGAATATTAAAGAATACGCTCCACAGCTGTTATCATCATACAATCCACACAGAAAAGCATAATCAGAAAGAGCAAAACCCCTGTCTTTGACTTACATAAGGAGCATGTCTGTTATTCATTAAACTGAAAGGATTAATCCAGATGTCAAACAGCATCATCAGGGGTTTCTGAATCTGACAAATATAATCAAAGTTTGGTTGAAGTAAATATCAAGGAGCGCGTTTCATTCATATGTGTGAAGCAGCTGTAAAAAAAAAGATTCCATTTCATTTTGGGCGATTGACACCTTTCTTGAATTATGTGAAACGGACATAAGATCACTACATTTGTACAGAAGGACACGTTCACTGTGTTAGCATCTAGTGTGTTGACGTAAAGTTGATCAACTGAAGTTTCAGTATGTTGAATGTCGGTCGATCAATTATTTCTTTTAAACACATACATAACATAAAGAGAGGACTCCATTTTTGTTCCAGCTTTTATAAAAAAATATATCAAAGTGTTCAAAACAATGATATTTAGACACACACCATTGGATTAAACTTATCATACCAGTGGGTATCGTTTCGGCTGGGTCTCTGTGTAGAAATTCATATCATAATCTGTTTACAGTGTGTAGAACAAATTCATTTCAAAACAGATCTATAGTGTTATATTTTCTAAATTGAGACAATCTTTTGAAGCTTACTGAAATGTCCATGGCCTAAAAACAATCCGGTTTATTTAGGTGTAAATTGGGTCAAGCTGGATTAATATCAATTTGGCATGCGCATCTTGGAATCTAGAATAATATCCGTTAACCGAGATTCATCTACACAAGATTATGGAAGTTATTATCCTAATTAAGTACAATTGTTGCAGTATCATCGGTCTTATTTCTAGCTCGGCCGTTATTTGAAAAAAAAAAAAAAGGTCAATCAAAGCATTTGCCCTAATCCATACATAGCACCAAATACGACTCCATATTGTTACAGATATCGTTAAATCTATCTTAATTAAAGATTTTTTCTAGTAAAGAATTGCAGTATTCACCGAATTAAACTTATCATATCCAGTCAGAGAGAGAATGCGCGTTATGAGCATACGCGTGTGCAAGCATGAGAGAGAAAGAGAGAGGGAGGGAGAGAGGGGGGGGGGGGAGGTGGGGGGGGGGGGTCAGGACGGGATGGAGAAAAGAGAAGTAGGGATGGAGAAAAAGAGAGGGAGGAGGGAGGGAGAAAGAGGAGGAAGGGAGAAAGAGAAGGAGGGATGGAGAAAAGAGAAGGAAGGATGGAGAAAAGAGAGAGGAGGAAGGGAGAAAAGAGAAGGAGGGATGGAGAAAAGAGAAGGAGGGATGGAGAAAAGAGAAGGAGGGATGGAGAAAAAGAGAAGGAGGAATGGAGAAAAGAGAAGGAAGGATGGAGGAAAGGGAGAAGGAGGGATGGAGAAAAGAGAAGGAGGGGAGGGAGAAAAGAGAAGGAGGGATGGAGAAAAGAGAAGGAGGGATGGAGAAAAAAAGAGAAGGAGGAAGGGAGAAAAGAGAAGGAGGGATGGAGGAAAAGAGAGGAAGGAGGAAGGGAGAAAAGAGAAGGAGGGATGGAAAAAGAGAAGGAGGGATGGAGAAAAGAGAAGGAGGGATGGAGAAAGGAGAAGGAGGGATGGAGAAAAGAGAAGGAAGGAGGGATGGAGAAAAGAGAGGAGGAAGGGAGAAAAGAGGAGGAAGGGAGAAAGAGAAGGAGGAGGGGAAGGGAGAAAAGAGAAGGAGGGATGGAGAAAAGAGAAGGAGGGAAGGGAGAAAGGAAAAGAGAGGGAGGGATGGAGAAAAGAGAAGGAGGGATGGAGGAAAAGAGAAGGAGGAAGGGAGAAAAGAGAAGGAGGGGATGGAGAAAAGAGAAGGAAGGATGGAGAAAAGAGAAGGAGGAAGGGAGAAAAGAGAAGGAGGGGATGGAGGGGGAAAAGAGAAGGAGGAATGGAGAAAAGAGAAGGAGGGATGGAGAAAAGAGAAGGAGGGGGATAACATTCTCTGTGTCGCCTCAGCCTGTTTCATTCCGATTACCCAAAGAAAGAGACAGACTATTTCCCCAAGGTGATGGAAGTGTTCTGTCAGGGGGACTGGTGAGACGGACACGGACAGGGAATTAAGTCAACTCTCCTTTGTCAAGCGGGCCAAGTCGAGGAAGAGTGCGAGAGGAAAAGAAGGGGAATAGAGGGGGGAGGTAGGGGGGAATAGAGGGGGGAGGTGGGGGGAATAGAGGGGGGAGGTAGGGGGGGATAGTGGTGGGAGGTAGGGGACCAGTCACCCACACAGATCGCGGAAGCGGAAAACAGACCGACCCCCCCCCCCCCCACACACACACACAAAACCACACCACAACCAGATCTACCTTACCACCGACCCCCCACACCCATACCCCAACCCACCTCGCTCCCTTCTGCCCCCACCCCTACCCCCACCCTCCGGCGTTTCAGGTTAAATGCTGGCGATTGAATTAGTCATCCAATGAACCAGAAGTGATGCGACGCAGACGAAGGGCCAACCATTCCAGACGCATCAAACTTGTCAGGAGATGTCTTCACACTCTGCGAGACGGTGCAACAACTCCAATCATATTCGTCGCATCCACCCCCCCCCCCCCCTCCCCCCTGTCTCATCTTCTGTACCATTCCAGTGGCGTCGCACTCACGCCGCTCATTCCAGTTCCCCGTCCACCACACGTCGGCGTATATCCCGTCGCAGCCCTGACACCGGCAATCCACAGGGAGCAGTCAATGTCAAGTCGTCATGAGTGCAAGCCACCAGAAGAGACACGGCACTGCTGCCGAGTCACTTCGGTGGTGTTCAGTGCCGACTGTTTTAATCCAATATACACAGGGCACCGCTTACTAAGCCCCGTAATGACAACAGTAACAGCTTCGTCGTGGAGCCAGCGTGAGTGACCTCTCCTTCCGGAGGGGCGCCACCACGCCCCGTCCAAAGCCAGTGCCGAAGAATTTGCCGATACCGGTGACCCCGACGGAACCTCATTAAGGACATAGACGTGGAGGAGGAATCCAACAACGGATGTCAGCATGAGAAACGGAACAAGAAAGGCGAGAGAATTTGGATCTTTTCGTGCAGGTCGATGAGGATATATGATGATGAAGATGATGTTTGGGACATCCATTCTGGTCCAAGATTTATTCATCAGGGCTGTACTCTGGCTGGCTTTCATAATGTGTATTCCGGCGTCATCTTTGCCCCAGAGATACCGACCCTGCAGTGTTGGTCAGCAAAAGTGACCCAACATTTTCAGAAACGCATCCATTCAGTAGATAAGACTCGACTGTATGGTCCCAGTCTTCCCAGCTGACCCCACAGCAAACTGAGCTCCGGGTAGGAGCTGGTCAGGGCAAACAAAAATAAAATGCCATAAATAAATGGCTCTGGTGGGAATCGACCAAAGACCTCCCAGCTGTGAGTCCGGGGACAGTGAACCATGTGGCCATAGCAGCTGCTGTGCCCCTGTCTTTGTTTCTGTTTTGAGACTCTGCATTCCGCTGCCAGACATTCTGAAAGGGAGACAGAAAAAAAAAAAAGAGATCACCGAGACAAGAGAAAAGCGGAAAATGTCGTTTCGGACGGCGTGGGCCTAGTAGGTTACCGACGGCTCGTAGTCACGATTCCCTTCAGTCTGATGCCTTGGTCCTGTGCGATCAGTTTGTGTGCACTGTGTTGTACAGTACTTGCTGTACTGTACTGCGTTGTCATGCAGGGCAGTGTGTCTGTTCAGTTATGCCGTGTCTGTACTGCTTAGCATTGTATGGCATAATACTATGTTGTACCCATGCTTTGTTGTAGGTATTTTGTGTCTTTTTTCTTTCCTTTTCTTTCCTGTTTTCTCTTTAAAGAAAAACGTTATGGCTTTATGTTATTCGTTGAAGTTGTGTTTTATTCTTTCTTGTTGTTGTTGTTCCTCACTGATTTGCATGCGATTTTTCTCTGGCCTATCAATGAACTAATTCAGAAATTGACAAACAGTGCATACGACAGGGACAAACCAACAGAGACATAGACAGACAGACTGGGAGAGGACAGACAGACAGACAGAGAGAGAGAGAGACAGACAGACTGGCGAGACAGACGGACAGGCAGACTGAAGAGACAGACAGACAGACAGAGAGACAGACTGGCGAGACAGACAAAAAGATACGGACGGGGTCCAGATTTCAGAACACAAGGTGGAAGAGATCCTCGTGATTTATTTGCTATTGAAGAGATGGTGGTACTCGGTGCCTCTTCAAAGCGTGAGACACAAACAGTTGGCAGACAGGGTGGTTTTGTGCGCATGCTCAAAAGGGCAGAAGAAATGAAGGCACCCTCTTTCCCCTCCCTGTGTCTCTGTCACCCCCCCCCACCCCACCACCCCCCTGTCATCATCACCCTCTGGTCCCGGAAATGATCAAGGCCGAATGGCAAGGGGCGTCACTCCTACTGACACCACCCAACAGGAAATCGATGACCACGAACGAGGTGGTGTCTCTCGGAAGGCCGAACGGGACTGACTGTGAAATCGTCTAAGACGTGAATGGAATGAAGAGTGGCGTGGCGTGGTATAGTGTGGTTAGACTGTGTGTGTTTGGACTGTGGTGTGGTATGGTGTGTTTGGGACTGACTGTGGTGTGGTATGATGTGGTTGGACTGTGGTGTGGTATGGTGTAGTTGGACAATGGTGTGGTATGGTGTGGGTTGGACTGTGGTGTGGTATGGTTGTGGTTGGACAATGGTTGTGTATGGGTGGGTTGGACTGTGGTTTGGTATGGTGTGGTTGGACTGGTGTGGTATGGTGTGGTTGGACTGTGGTGTGGTATGGTGTAGTTGGACAGTTGTGTGTGGTATGGTGTTGTGGGACAGTGGCGTTGTTGGACTGTGGTGTGGTGGTATGGTGTGGTTGGACTGTGGTGGGGGTGTGGTTGGACTGTGGTGTGGTATGGTGTGGTTGGACTGTGGTGTGGTGTGGTTGGACTGTGGTGTGGTATGGTGTGGTTGGACAGTGGGTTTATGTGTGGTTGACTGTGGTGTGGTATGGTGTGGTTGGACTGTGGTGTGGTATGGTGTGGTTGGACTATGATGTGGTTGGACAGTGGAGTGGATGGGCGACGGTATGAGGTAGGACTGTGGTGTGTGGTTGGACTGTGGTGTGGTATGGTGTGGCTGGACAGTGGTGTGGTGGTGGTGTGGTTGGACTGTGGCGTGTTGGCCTGTGGTGTGGTTATGGTGTGGTTGGACTGTGGTGTGGTATGGTGTGGTTGGACAGTGGTGTGGTTGGACTGTGATGTGGTATGGTGTGGTTGGACTGTGGTGTGGTATGGTGTGGTTGGACTGTGGTGGGGTATGGTGTGGTTGGACTGTGGTGTGGTATGGTGTGGTTGGACTGTGGTATGGTGTGGTGTGGTTGGACTGTGGCGTGGTTTGGTGTGGTTGTACTGTAGCGTGGTGTGGTGTGGTTGTACTGTAGCGTGTGTGTGGTGTGGTGGGACTGTGGTGTGGTTATGGTGTGGTTGGACTGTGGTGTGGTATGGTGTGGTTGGACAGTGTGTGGTATGGTGTTGTGTGGACAGTGGCGTTTTTGACTGTGGTGTGGTATGGTGTGTTTGGACTGTGGTGTGGTATGATGTGGTTGGACTGTGGTGTGGTAGGGTGTAGTGGGACAATGGTGTGGTATGGTGTGGTTGGACTGTGGTGTGGTATGGTGTGGTTGGACAATGGTGTGGTATGGTGTGGTTGGACTGTGGTGGTGTGGTATGGTGTGGTTGGACTGGTGTGGTATGGTGTGGGTTGGACTGTGGTGTGGTATGGTGTAGTTGGACAGTTGTGTGGTATGGTGTTGGACACAGTGGCGTTGTTGGACTGTGGTGTGGTATGGTGTGGTTGGACTGTGGTGTGGTGTGGTTGGACTGTGGTGTGGTATGGTGTGGTTGGACTGTGGTGTGGTGTGGTTGGACTGTGGTGTGGTATGGTGTGGTTGGACAGTGGTGTGGTTGGACTGTGGTGTGGTATGGTGTGGTTGGACTGTGGTGTGGTATGGTGTGGTTGGGACTATGATGTGGTTGGACAGTGGAGTGGTATGGTGAGGTAGGACTGTGTGTGTGGTTGGACTGTGGTGTGGTATGGTGTGGCTGGACAGTGGTGTGGTGTGGTGTGGTTGGACGGTGGCGTTGTTGGCCTGTGGTGTGGTATGGTGTGGTTGGACTGTGGTGTGGTATGGTGTGGTTGGACAGTGGTGTGGTTGGACTGTGATGTGGTATGGTGTGGTTGGACTGTGGTGTGGGTATGGTGTGATTGGACTGTGGCGTGGTATGGGGTGTGGTTGGACTGTGGTGGGGGTATGGTGTGGTTGGACTGTGGTGTGGTATGGTGTGGTTGGACTGTGGTGTGGTATGGTGTGGTTGGACTGTGGTGTGGTATATGGGTGTGGTTGGACTGTGGTATGTGTGTGGTGTGGTTGGACTGTGGCGTGGTTTGGTGTGGTTGTACTGTAGCGTGGTGTGGTGTGGTTGTACTGTAGCGTGGTGTGGTGTGGTGGACTGTGGTGTGGTATGGTGTGGTTGGACTGTGGTGTGGTATGGTGTGGTTGGACAGTGGTGTGGTATGGTGTTGTTGGACAGTGGCGTTGTTGGACTGTGGTGTGGTATGGTGTGGTTGGACTGTGGTGCGGTGTGTGGTGTGGTTGGACTGTTGTGTGGTATGGTGTGGTTGGACTGTGGTGTGTGGTGTGGTGTGGTTGGACTGTGGTGTGGTATGGTGTGGTTGGACAGTGGTGTGGGTTGGACAGTGGTGTGGTTGGACTGTGGTGTGGTATGATGTGGTTGGACTGTGGTGTGGTATGGTTGTGGTGGACTATAATGTGGTAGGACATTGGAGTGGTATGGTGAGGTTGGACTGTGGTGTGGTTGGACTGTGGTGTGGTATGGTGTGGCTAGACAGTGGTGTGGTGTGGTGTGGTTGGGGACTGTGGCGTTGTTGGACTGTGGTGTGGTATGGTGTGGTTGGACAGTGGTGTGGTTGGACTGTGATGTGGTATGGTGTGGTTGGACTGTGGTGTGGTATGGTGTGGTTGGACTGTGGCGTGGTATGGTGTGGTTGGACTGTGGTGGGGTATGGTGTGGTTGGACTGTGGTGTGGTATGGTGTGGTTGGACTGTGGTGTGGTATATGGTGTGGTTGGACTGTGGTGTGGTGTGGTTGGATTGTGTGTGGTGTGGTGTGGTTGGACTGTGGCGTGGGTGTGGTGGGTCGGACTGTGGCGTGGTGTGGTGTGGTGGACTGTGGTGTGGTATGGTGTGGTTGGACTGTGGTGTGGTATGGTGTGGTTGGACTGTGGTGTGGTATGGTGTGTTTGGACTGTGGTGTGGTGGTGGTGTGGTTGGTTGGACTGTGGCGTGGTATGGTGTGGTTGGACTGTGGTGTGGTATGGGGTGGTGTAGGGTGGGCTTAACGCAGCAAAATACAAGGGATTGCCTTGAATGCAGAGATAATGTATAGCAGTGCGGTGGTTTTGTGTCCTGCTGTATACCGCAGTTTGGCATTTGGTACAATACCAGAACCCAAAAGGGAATGGCAGAGGCAGCTGAGAAGGCTTCAAGCTGGAAAATGTAGATGATGATGATGATGATGATGATGATTTTCACTATTATTATAATTGTTCTGACTATGATTATGATTATGATGATGATGATTATTATTATCTTATTATTATTATTACTATTATTATTATTATTATCATTATTATTGTTGTTATAATTCTTTTATTATTATTATTCTTGTTGTTCTTGTTCTTGTTGCTGTTATCATCACCATCATTACCATCATCATCGTCGTCATCATTCTTATTAATGTTGTTGTTGTTCTTATCATTCTTATTGAGAGTACTTGTGTAGTGCCTGTCCTCTGTTAGAGACCAAGCTCCAAGCGCTTGACAGTCCACGCTTTCGTTTACACAACGTGCTGCCTGCTTGGTGTGTAGCCGACTGAAAAGTTGCCCTGCGGGCACTACATTCAGTCGATTTCTGTGTCATTCAGTCAGTACCAGTCACTCTTTTTTGTTCTAAACTTTCATTCTTTCGATTTTTTCACACAGGGTGCATGCTAAACTAGCCTTCCCCTTCCGAATGCTGCTGATGGGATTTCACGTGTGTTGCAAGACGTCATGCGTGCATCCACACACGGAACCTCGGCTTACAGTCTCATTCGAAGGACTATTTTGGAAAATGGAGTCAAAACCAATATCAACTCAAAGGAAAAAAAGAAAACCTGTACTGAAACGGCCCAGCAGAGATTCGAACCTGCAACTCTAGGATCACCCAGAGTACCAGTCCGATGTTCTACTAACTGAGCAATTCTGCCCCCCTGGTCGAGGAGGAGTAAAAGTGAGCATCGTGAGGTATACATTTCCAAACTCAGAACAGGGGTCCGATAGTGACTGGGGTAGAACACCCGTGAAAATGCAACGCGTTTTGACGTCTAACCATTCACGTGGCGCGAGTTCAAATCCCGATAGCGCCAAAAAAATATTTGGCAGCAAAAGGCCATTCCGGAGTCATGACCTGGTTGCGACCCGGTTCCCCCTAAAGTCTAACTTTGGGGCGAAACACTTGTCTGAATGGGAAGTCTTCCCTGAGGATCTGCTGCTCTCTGCATGTTCTTTGTATCGGCACAGGGCCAGACCACTGGTTTGTGAAAAACAGGCCTGAGCCTGTATTCAGCCCTTTCTAGCCATCTGGATCTTCAGGCTGCTCTCAGTGGCGATCCCCCCCCCCCGCCCCATCCCCTCACCCCCCCTCACCCACAGACACAAGGCTCTCTACCTGGTCTTTCTCCAGCTTGTTTCTAATGCCAAAACGACAGATGCTCCTAGGACTTTTCGAAAAGGGGAAGAAATGATGACCACAGCCGGAACTCCACGATCATTTCCATATTTCTGTCGAAGAAAATTCTTCCCTGAGAGCAACATGAAGATCCGCGGGACAAAAGAGGGCTGTATTTAGACTTCGATGAATGACCAGAAGCGCATTGCACGAGCAGAGGAGACGTCAGAAACCAAGGCCAGGTTTCAAATCACAGTGCCAAGGACATCCACGCTAATTTATTCAGACGAGAAATTTATATAGGCTCTCTGCGCCCAGCGCCAGAATCTCACTCAGCTACTTGCAAGTGCATAAAAGTAACGAGAGATAACAAATTTCTAAACAAGAAGGGGCCGGAATAGCTCAGTTGGTGGAGCGCCGGACTCGTAATCCAAGGGTTGCGGGTCCGAATCTCCGCCGGGCCGTTTCGGTACAGGGGGATTTTTTCCCTCGGAGTTAACATTGGTTCTGACTCCTTTTCCCATACAGTCCTTCGAATGAGTCTATAAAACCGAGGTTCAGTGTGTGAACGCACTAATAACATCTTGCACACACGTAAAATCCCATCACCAACTTTCGGAAGAGAAGGCCAGTTTGGCCGTTGGTATGGATGACACGTTACACATAGCATTCGCCCTCCCCGAAGATAGAGTATGGCTGCTTTAATGGCGGGATAAAGAACGGTCATACACACAAAAAACTCCACTCCCTTTGTTGGGTAGATGGGATTAATACCTGCCTGTCTACACAGGGAGTGACCGCAGGAGTATCAGCCTCTGTACGCAGAAGAAGAAGAAGAAGAAACAAGTCAACACACTGAATGAGGTAATAAGGACAGCAGACTGGAAGACAAACCGGCCAAACTTTGAGACACTGTATACGGAGCATGTTTGAAGGCCCCATGGAGAGCAAAGCAACCACAGTTGAAGACACCTCAAAGATTCAGACGCCAGTCAGCAACCAAAGTTGAAGACACCTCAAAGATTCAGACGCCAGTCAGAGGATAATAACATCCGGCAGAGAAAGAGGAATCTGAAGAAATGGATGAAAGGCTGCCTAAGAAGCAGAGACGAAAGGGTCAGAGAAGGTCTTGGAAGACCTGGAAACACAACACGGTACCCACAGCAAAAACAGTCAGCCTGGAGAAGGACCAGAAATAAGAAAAAACCAAGACGGCTTCATCAGAAACCTTACCAGATTCACACACAAAAAATATTTGAGAGGCCAGAATTAGGGACACTCGTTGTGGAACAGAAACTCTTGAGCAGCATCTCAGGAAAAACATTCCGACCCGCAGACCCAAAGGCACCACTTGACATCTAGGGCTTGGTGCAGCCTGCAGCACCAGAGAACATGTTCAGTGACAGGCCACCAGTGTCTTTTTTCCTCCTCAGTGTTTACTGCCACTCATCCCCACCTGCCCCCTTCCACCCCCCACCCCACCCCTACCCCCACCCGCCTAACTTCTCTCGCCACACACACCTTTGTCCTGTCCCTCTTTCCTTGTTCATCATCAAACCTGTTTTCTTTTTTCACTTCTTCCTGTGTCTTCCCTTTTATCCCCTCCCCCCCCCCCCCTCCTTTCCTCTTGCATCGACACACTTCTTTTTTCTTTTCTTGATTCTATTTCAGTCTTCCCTTCCATTTTCACGCTCTGTCGTGTAGTCAAAATGTAGTGTGTGTTGTAATGTACTGCAGTGTATACCCGCAGTGTAGTGTATTGCAATGGAGTGCAAAGTAGCCCTAGTGTAGTGCAGTACAGTGTAAAACACATTGCAATAGAGTGCGGTGCAGAGTAGTGTCATGGAGCGCAGTTCACTGCAGTGGAGTGTCGTGTCATACTGTGGGGGTGGTGCATTGCAAGGCAGTTTGGTACAGTGTGATGTCCTATAAGGGAGTCTAGTGCAGTGAAGTGAAGTTCAGTGTAGTGCAGTAAATAAAGTATATTTTTTAGACACTACCCTACTTTTTTTTAAATAAAAAACTTTTTCAAGCTATAGTCTGAATGGGGCTCACACACACACACACACACACACACACACACACACACACACACACACACACACACACACACACACACACGCACGCACGCACGCACGCAAAAACACACACACACGCCTGCACGCACGGACGCACACGCACACACACACAGGCATGCACGTACACACAACTGCACACATATACACACAAACGCACCTGCGCGCGCGCACACACACACACACACACACACACACACACACACACACACACACACACACACACACACACAACACACACAAACGCACGCACACACGCACGCACACAGACAGACAGACAGACAGACACGATAGAAGACAGACTGACGAACAAACAGACAGACAAAACAGGCAGAGATAGGGACCCGAAACGCGCCCCCAAAATGGTCAACGATCCGATATGTGCGGAAAGTTGAGAAGATGGTAATTTCCCAGACATTTGTGTCCACCCTTGGATCCCTGCCACAACACCCCCACGACCCCACGTCCGCCCCTCGCTAGTCCAGTTACACACCCTGCGGGGTGTCTACCAATTGGTGGACCGCATACAGGGGTTGGGGGGGGGGACGAGGAGTGGGGGGGGGGGGGGGGGGGGGGGGGGGGGGGCGGCGGAGGGAGGGGAGGGAGAGAAGATTTAACCACGGTCGTGTTGATCTATAACTTGGCCCGTAACGAAGGCTTCTTCAGTACTGAGAGTATATTACACACGCTCGCACGCACGCATAGGCACACTCACGCGGGCGCGCGCGCGCGCGCACACACACACACAACACACACACACACACACACACACACACGCACGCACGCACACACGCCACGCACGCACGCACGCACGCACGCACGCCCACACACACACACACACACACACACTCAATATTTTGAACAGGCAAAAAAGATCCCAGAGTTCAAACACTGACACCAATCGATGCATCGCATCTGAAACATAAGAATGATAATAATTATATGGTAGAGAAAAATGACATTCAGTAGGATTGTCGAATCTTGCGGGTAATCTTTCTCACCCCAACGTTTACGCATTTTTCTCAACGACAAAAGGAGTTTTATATCATTGCATACGGTGGGTGATTCTAGACTTTTTTCTGTCATAGAAGTTTGTCTGGTTGTGCACACAATAAGCCAGTTAAGGGACTTAACGTCAGAAATCAACAGCACGTCGCTTCGAGAATCAAAAAACTGAGTACAGATGCTAATTTTGCTATAGCGTTATGGGTTTTTGATGCAGCGCACTATTTAACCACAAACAACTACACGTCTGATTCAGTTGGCTGTAACACATCTGGGACCTTGTCTTTACACTGTCTGAACTTGGGTCGGAGAATGATTGATTTGAAGGGAAGGGCGGCTGTGTGTGTGTTCACATTCTACGACCCAGAGTATATCACGCGCAAAGTCATTTTGTTGGTAAATAAAGGATTGCGCCACAGCGAGTTGGAACAGATTCCGACACTAACGAACAGCTAGCTTTGGGCCCTTCCATCCCCTTTTTGCCGGGGATAATTTGGTAGGGACAGTTGGACACCACGGTATGATTGGTGTATCACCATCTTCCTCCCCATCCCCCCTCCATCCTCCTCCACCTCCCCCCCCCCCCCCCCCCCCCCCTCCCTTGCCACTTCCGCCACCTCGTTGATTAATGATAATCTGTTTGTTGGCATAGCTCACGCGGGCGCCGCACGTTTGTTGTTTGTTTGTTTGTTTGTTTTTTGTTTCCTGCCCTTTCTCTGTCGCTCTTGATACGAGAGATGGGAGCAGCATGTCTGTGCTCAATCACACCATCCCGGATGAATTCTTTCACCTGTTCATGATAACATGAGTGTTGTGGGATACCTCATTCCCTCCATCGTCGTGGAATGAACCCTTTTCTCACTCTCTCTCTCTCTCTCCCCAAACCCCCGCTCATTTCTTCACACGCTTAACGCTCTCCTTCCCTATCCTTTCCCCAGCCTTACCTGGAGGACAAGCAGGGAAGCTGCAGAATTTTCAGACAGGAAAAATGATGATACACACACATCATTCAGATTCACATTGGAAGATGTATTTCTCAGGGGAATGTGACAATCAACCGACAATTAAGGTCGTGCATACACAAGTGCACACGCACACACATTTGCACTAATTTACGCATGCGCACGTACGCGCGGCGCGCGCGCGCGCGCGCGCGCGCACACACACACACACACACACACACACACACACACACACACACACACACACACTCACTCACTCACACCAACACACACACACACACACACACACAACACACACACACACCACACACGCGCGCGCGCGCGCGCGCGCGCGCGCGCGCGCGCGCGCACACACATACACAGATACACATACACCACACACACACAGACACACACACAACACACACGAGTGCGCGTCATTCTCTCTCTCTCTCTCTCTCTCTCTCTCTCTCTCTCTCTCTCTCTCTCTCTCTCTCTCTCTCTCCCCTTCGCGCACGTGCATGCAAAAACATGTGCAAGCATGTGCCTGCACTCTGACCTAT
>JADBJO010021136.1:25000-30096 GCA_016801955.1 Conus betulinus | reverse complement strand
GCGCCGCGCCGCGCCCGCCGCCCGCGCGCCGCTCGCCCCGACGGGGCCCCCGCCCTACATGGGGGGGCCACACCGGAGATTAGACGTTCACGTACACGGTGGGATAAACCGCTTTCTACTGCAGCAGAAGCACCAAAAAAACAAGCAAGGGGGTCACCTAGCGGCGCGTCGCGCGCAAGAACGCATGCGAACGGGAATAGCATCCCCCAGGGGTGGCAGGGGAACCGCCGGAAGTCATCGCCCAGGGAGGTGGTTTGTGTGTGGGCGCTCGCCTCTCTCCTCGTCGGGCGCATCCTTCCTCCTCGCATCTATCTTCTCGCTCCTCTCTCTCCCGTCCCCCGCCACTCTCTCCTCTCCACTCGCTCCCCAGCGCTCGCTATTTTCGCTCTCCGTCTCTCTCTCTCTCTGCACTCCATCTCTGCATAACCGCCTCCCAGGGAGGACAGGATGCAGCGCTTCGCAGGCAACACCGCCACGAGAAAGACAAGTCCACGGACAGAAAGACGAACGATTCAAGGAGGGCAGACAGGGCAAAGAAAAGAGAGACAGAAGAAAGGAAGGGTGATGTACACGGCAGGTCCCCGCTCCCCGTTTTCGTCTGCAGGGGTACACGAGTACGGGGTGTCCCAACACCGATCCTTTAGTATCAGCACACTGCCGTTAGGCCATTGTTATCGTTCGCCGCCTCGTGGGCCATCTTGCTGGCTAGACGGTCAAAACCAAACCACGTTATAGCAAGGAGCGCACTGACATTGCTCAAACTTTTTTGTGTTTTTAAATTCAGGTGACGACAGGCGGAAATTGTACAAATTTTTAAAAGAAATTTAAATACAAATCCCAGTTAACATGGGCAAACAACCACAAGGCAAAAGCGAACGCGTTTTCGACTTCTTAATCTTCTTCAGGCAGACAGACCCAACACTCCTGACAATCAAGAACAACAGAACCGAATCATCACCTATCTTCTCAAATTCGGCGGAAAGATTGTCGTTTATGCTGGACGATGGAAGTATGCATCGTTGCTCGTTTTTCTTCTTGCTTTTTTATGTCCTGAATCGTTGTCTTCTCTTGGCCGGAAAAAGACCGAAGAGGTTAAACTCGCGGGTTTTGTCTTTATGTTTGTCCATGTTAACTGGGCGATCATGTCTTTTAATTTTCTTTAGAATGGAAAGCACTTGGTTCGCGTTGTTTAGATTTCTGAAAGCGTGATGATTTATGCATGGATTTACTTGGTAATACGTGCATACACCTCATGACTATTTCATAGCGTGCTGCTGACATTAGTCACCCGAAGTTCTATTGGAGGCCTTCACAGTGAAAGAAAGGAAAAATTTGATTGACTTCATGAAATCTGGCGATTGATAAAGGACATCAAAACATCTTTGTTTTTCTTAATGACTGCATGGGGCGACCTCCAGCGCCCCTAACCCTCTCTGCCTTTTGCCGATCTGCCATCATGGAGATAGAAACTCCGAGTTGTCAAATCCTTTGTTGCTTATTTCACCGTCACTAACTGCTTCCCGTCGTGCGCTGTGTGCCCCCAACATCAGTCCTCTCTCCGTCAATGTCCATATTAACAGTGAAAGGGCAGGCCTTCACTCAACCAGTAGAAAGAGCTGTCAATCACAGAAGAAGGGAAATGCCTGCACTCACATGAAAGCAGAGCGCTAGGCAGGGACTCTACAACGGAAGAAGGAACTGACATGTCTCACTCAGCAGAAGCTATAGCGCGAGTCCATATTCTACAGGAAGACATTTGGGAATGCCTCACTCAGCCAAAGCAGATGAGCGCTAGGCATATCTACAGGAAAGGGAATGCCTGCACCCGTCAGTCCAGCTGCACGCCAGAGACGCGAGCAGATCCTACTACACATGACACAAAGGTGTGCCTTCACTCAACAGAGACCGACAACTTGTAAAGCACAGATGAAGGGAATGCCTTTCCATGTCCTGGCAACGGGACTCTAATCAGAGGAAGGGCCGAATACTCCTCCTTTTCCTCCTATTACTCGGGAGACCGGCTTGAAACAAACAGTTAGGGTAGTTTGTTTGTTGTGGTTGTTGTTGTTGTTGTTGCGTTAGTTGTTTGTTGTTGGATTGTTCTTTCCCCTTTCTGAGGAAACTTACATGGGACAAAGAGAACTTTGGTCTGGACGAACCAATGTTATATTCGTAGGTCACGCACAAAGTTTATACCTTTGTTTTTTTCCCTTCCTTTCTCTTGTTCCTTCGATTTCCGGTGATCTACCTTCCAAACATATTGATTTTTTCACACTTCGCAGCTACACCCTTTTTCGTTTATCTACTAGCGTGCTAGTTTTGAAAGGAAGAAGTCGGCTAGAATTATGAAAGTTGGCGCTGCTTGTCAGAGACAGCATATGGGTCTCTCGCGCGCAGTTTATGACCTTCTTCCCATTAAACTACCGTGTCTCCAGCTGAATAAACCGCACAGAACTGTCAAACCGTGAGCGTGCCCCCCCCCCCCCCCCTCCTCTGTCTGTCTGTCTCTCACTCTGTCTCCCACTGTCTCTCTCGCTCGCAGTCTCTAGCTCATCTCTCTCTGCTGCGTCCTCTCTCTCTGTCATCTCTCTCTCTGCTCTTCTTTCTCTCCCTCAAAGGTGTAAAGAGTAGAGAGGAACACAGACCGAGAGAAGAGGAAGGAGAGAAGAGAAGAGAGGAAGAGAGAGAGAGACGAAAGAAGAAATAGGGCACAATTAAGAAAGAAGAAGGAAAGAAAGAAAAAAAACAAACAAAACTCCAGGCTTCTACTCGAGTGCCTGACGCAATTGTCAATGTCCTCCTCTCATCGAAAGACCTCGCGGCGCATCGAACTGTCCTGCTCCACACCTATAACCCTCAGATCAAATCGACGGTCACGTGCTCTCCACATTACTAGGAAAAGCCTGAAGCCCATCGGACTTTAGTCCTGCTCCACACGATAGGAAGCCTCAGGACCCCACCGTACGTTCACTGCTCCACATCTATAGGAAGCATCAGACGACCGACGGGTCACTGTTCACTGTTTATTTCCGTGGCCACACTACGGCCACTCCTTTGGGATGCAGTGTCCAGACACGTCTGCATCTGTGGATTGCCGGTTCCACACTACTGCAACTGTGGATTGCCGGTGCCCAACCTACTCTGCCTCTGTGGACTGTCCTGTTGTTCCAACTACTGCATCCTGTGGATTGCCTGTTGTCCTCCTAATGGCACCTGTGTAATTGCCGGTGATCCAACTCCCTGCATTCCTGTGGATTTCCCGGTGCCCAGACTTACCCAGTCCTGTGGATTGCTTGTGGGCGGACTAGCTGCATCCTGTGGAATTGCTGGTGGGCAGACTACTGCCTGCCTGTGGAGTTTGCTGGTGGCCAGACTACTGCATCCTGTGGATTGCCCGGTCTGCAACTCAGACTAAAGCATCCGGTGGATTGCCGTGGTGTCCGACTACTGCATCCGGTGGATGCCGGTGGCCCAGACTAACTGCAGTTCCGTGGATTTGCGTTCGGTGGGCAGACTACTACGGTCATACTGTACGGATTGCTGCGGGGGCAGACTACTGGCCTCCTGTGGATTAGCTGGTGGGCAGACTATTACTGCATCCTGTGGATTGCCGGGTGGGCAGACGATAACTGCCATCCTGTGGGCTTGCGGGTGAGCAGACTACTGCACCATGTTGGATTCTTCGGCGGTGGGCAGACCTACTGCATCCTTGTGGAATTGCTGGTGGGCAGACTACTGCATCCTGTTGGATTGACGGTGGGCAGACTACTGCATCTGTGGTTGATGCATGTGGGCGCACCTGCATCCTGTGGGATTGTAGGTGGGGGCAGACTTACTGCATCCTGTGTGGACTGCCGGGGGCAGAGACTTACTACCTCCTGTGGATTGGCCTGGTGGGCAGCCGTAATGCCCTACTGTGGATTGCTGGTGGGAAGAACTACTGCATCCTGTGGATTAGGGGGGTGAGGCACAAGACTCTGCACCTGTGGATTTACGGTGGGCCGACTACTGCATCCGGTGGATTGCCGGTGGCAGATACTGCCGCCTGGATTGCTGTGGGCAGATACTGCCTCCTGTGGATTGCTGGGGGACAGACTTACTGCCTCCGGTGGATTGCTGGTGGGCAGACTATGGCTCATGTGGATGCTGGTGGGGCAGACTACTGCTCTGTGGATTGCTGGTGGGAAGACCTACTGCCTACTTTGGATTGGTGGGTGGGCAGACGACTGCCTCTGTGGTTGCTGGTGGGCAGGGAACTATGCCTCATGTGGAGTGATGGTGGGCAGACTACTGATCCTGTGGAATTGCCGTGTGGGCAAGACTAATAGCCATCCTGTGGATTGCCGGTGGCCGACTACTGCAAGCACAAGTCAGGAGATGGCTTCTTGAACCCAGGAAGCTCTTGAAGTGAAAGGGCGTGGAGATTATATCACTTGCGAAGTAACACAGAAGAATGGTACTCGGCAAAAAAAAGGGGGGGAGGAAAGAGGAGAAATGGAGGGAGGGAAGCGGGGGGGATAAAAGAAAGAAAGCGGCAGGAAAAAGAAAACAACAAGCACGAATAAATAAGAAACAAAGAAAGAATGAAAAAACGAAAGGTAAAAAAAAGAGAAAGACAAAGAAATGCGACTTAAGAAAACGAGAATGGATAAATTGGTAATAAATGAATGAATGACATCAGGGACTGAAGAAGAATGAATAATGAATGAAAGAAATGGAAAAATTTTATATTTTATAAATTGACCGAGGAATGAATGAATGAATGAATGAATGAGAAAAAAGATATTCAAGCAACTAAAAGGACAACTTAATAACGTAACAGCAACAACAATATCGTGAAATGTTCACAAAAAACGATAGCAACAAAACAGTAAGTAGAAAAATCAGGAAAGCCCATATAAAAAAAAAAAACAAACACAAGAAAGGAAAAATATCAAAACACTAAGGGGGTGGTGGGGGGGGGTGGGGAGGTCGGGGCGGGCTGGGGGGGTTGGGGGGGGAGAAAAAAAAAAGAGGGAAGGAACGTCGAAGGAAAGGTAGTAAATCGAACGAGAACTCAACTGCAAGACAGGTTATTATCACCTTCGTTTCTTACG
>JADBJO010021136.1:17500-20000 GCA_016801955.1 Conus betulinus | reverse complement strand
TTCATCAAGTGACATTGCCTCCTTTACTGCAAAATGAAAAGAGAATTGTAACTCGCTCTCTAGCTATGTTCATTTTTAAAGCACTAAAAACGAAGAGAGGAACTGTTATCAGTTAAACACACAAAATGCCAGAGTAATTTCCAGGAAGAACATTTTGTTATGCAAATATTTTTCTTTCATAATTTTCAGTATATGCGCAGAGCACGTGTGTGTTCTACTTTTGTTCTTGACCTCATTGCAGATAGGTCGACATGCAACCTGATAAGCCAATGGATTTTAATTTATAAAGTAGTCTAGAATGCCATACTTGATCATACGCTTTTTTGATATCAAAGAAAGTAGCCAGTACATTTTTCCTTCTAGCAAACTGATGTTTTAATTTGGGTTGTTAGTTTGGTAAGGTGATCGATGGTTGATCTGCCCTTACGAAAACCTGCTTGATGTATTGGTATGATATTGTTCTTTTCGCAGTAGTATAGGAGACGATTTAAAATTATTTTTTCCATCAGTTTCCCAGTATGTGACGTCAGAGCAATAGGCCGATAACTTTATGTCAGATTTTGGTTTACCAAGCTTGTGTATGGGAACAATAATAGATTGTTTCCATATTAATGGAATATTTCCAGACGACCAACATCTTTGTATGAATTGGTGAAGAAAGTTAACAAAATTAGCAGGTAAATGTTTGATTAATTCATTTGATATTCCATCTGGGCCTACTGAAGTTCTTTTATTTCCATTGGAAAAAATGACATCTTTCATTTCTTTTAAGGTGATTGGGGCATTGATAAAATGGCTGTTATCTTCTATTGGATCATTGTATATTTCACTGGAAGATTCTTTCTCTCGAAAAACTCTATCCTTTTCAGACAAGCCCTCTTTGCAACTCGTCATTGCAAACATTTCTGAGAAAGCTTCGGCCTTTTGTGAGTTAGAAGGAAATTCTTCATTTTTATATATGTACTGGATATTCTGGAAGGCATACTCCATTTTTCATATCCTTCACTTTTTTCCAAACCTTCTGAAGATCTGCATGATCAGAAACTTCGTTTTTACAAAAATTTGACCAGTACTGCCGTTTGGCCTGTTCGTTTACTCTATTCTACAGACAGACTATGAAAAAAACGCACTCCAGTGAGATCGCTAAATTACACTAAAAATTGTATCAAAGAGAACTTAATAATATAAATGGTTTTATGATTCAAAATGGTTTAACTTTGACTCCAGAGAAATCACATATGATGCTTTTCGACTCTGGTTACGATCGAAGAGAGTTGCCTTCTTTCAATCTAGAAGGGTCAGTTATCAATTATGCACAGTCTGTTAAATTTTTAGGAGTAATCCTTACATCAAAATTGTCATGGAAAGAGCATTTAGAATACGTAATGATGAAAGCTAAAAAGAGTCTGAACTTCCTAAAAATTGTCAGCAAACAACAGTGGGGACAAGACATTTCCACTCTTATACATCTAGTAACAGCACTTATTCGTTCAAAGTTAACATATGCCCAAGAGGTATTCTTCTCTGCCCCAAAATACTTTTAAAAAAAAATGCAAAGTATAGACAGTAAAGCCTATAAACTTGCCATTGAGTTCCAGTATATACCTCTTCATTAAAAACATATGCTGAAATTGGTATATTACCTTTTGAAGAAAATATGAAACTTGCATCATCTAAATATGTCCTAAGGAGTACATCAGTTCCAAATTCAAATTATGATGAAGTGTGCGTAAAATCAGACACAGATTTTCCCAAAAGAGCAAAGTCGGTTGCCTCTTTAGAAAACAATAGGCACTTTCACTTATGACATTTTTCAAGAGTCAGGAATCAATAAGAAAGATATATCATCTCGTGTACTGTTCACTGCAGTCCCTAAATGGGAACTACTATCAGCCTTTTTCGATACTAATTATACAAATATAAAGAAAAATGATGGTCCCGCTTTATCTGCCTCTGTAAAAGCTCATATTTTTGAGCACTACCCGGACCATTTAAAAATTTACACTGATGGCTCTAAGCTAGATAATGACATGGTTGGAGCTGCATTTGTAATCCCAGCTTTAAAAGCAGAAAAGGCTTACCATCTTGGAAAATATTTTTCAATATTTACAGCAGAACTTATTGCTATTTTGATGGGTTTGAATTTTCTGCTTGATCTCCTTTTAGTCTAGTTCAGGTATTATTTTTGGTTGATTCTAAATCTGTTTTAGATGCGCTACAGTCTTATAATCTAAAAGTAAGAGGTGATATTATTGCAGAAATTAGTCATACAATCCTATTTGTCACTGCGCGGAACTAGTATCTCATTCTCTTGGGTTCCATCACATTGTAATATTTTTGGTAATGAATGGGCAGACAGAACAGCTAAAAAGGGTGCAATGAACATTAAAAATTCTGTATATGTTAAAATTTCCTTTATCTTTATCTGAAAGTTATTCCTTATTAACGAAAACTTGTTGGAATCATGTGAAGGAACTATTAGGAGGTTCTTTTGTAAATT
>JADBJO010021136.1:7500-10000 GCA_016801955.1 Conus betulinus | reverse complement strand
TTCGGCACAGAGGATCCCTTGATGTGAACACTGGCTCTACTCCATTCAATAAAAAAAAAAAGGGAAGTCTTTTGAATGAGACTATAAACCGAGGTTCCTTGTAAGAATGCAAGCATATCTTTCGCACACACGTAAAATTCCATCACCAAGTTTTGGAAAATAAGGCCAGTGTCGCCGTGGGTGTTGATGATGATATATCAGAGCATGCACTTAAAGAATGAAAATATGAATGAAAACTTGAGCGACTGACTGAATAATGCAGAAAAACGACAGTGTGGGGGTGGGTGGGTGGATAGGTTGGAAGTGGAATGTTCATGCATTCACTTGTGTGTGTGTGTGTGTGTGTGTGTGTGTGTGTGTGTGTGTGTGTGTGTGTGTGTGTGTGTGTGTGTGTGTGTGAGAGAGAGAGAGAGAGAGAGAGAGAAGGAGAGAGAGAGAGAGAGGAGAGAGGAGAGAGAGAGAGAATGTGTCTGTGTCCATGTTGTTTTGCCTTGTCGTTTTCATTTCTGTCGTGCTCATTCCTAGTGTTCTAGTTTCTCTCGTGCTTTGTTCTTCTCCGTATTTTTTTTTCTTCAGTTGCTTTTAAATTCCAATCATTGTTTTTGAAAGTTTTGTTTTCCTTTTTCTCTCGTTTGTTTCCCACTCTGTCTCGATTCCTTCTCCTCGTTTTTTTCTTTCCTGGACTTTTTATGCTCCACCTTCCTTAACCTTTACTTATCTCTTCACCATCGGCAGTTCAGTTGGAAACAGCTTGAAGTGCTGAACAAACGGTGGTCACGACAAACGTGTAGCATGGGAGACTTCAAATACAAGAAAGACGCGGGAGAAGACAAAAGTGCTCTCTCTCTCTCTCTCTCTCTCTCTCTCTCTCTCTCTCTCTTCTGACTGGTGGGCGCCATACCACTTTGGAGAAAGTAATTCAGTGTAATTTACGAATACGTCTACCACTAAAAATGACAAACTGGCGGCAGGAGCCTTGTGCTGAGGGGCAGAGTTGTCGCTCTTCATCAACCCAAATCTTGGGACTGCTGAGCGAGAATGCGTTTCAAAATGTGAACTGATAACAAACAGAAAAAAGAGAAAACAAAAACGTGAAATGACAGATAAAAAAAAGCAAAGGTTCGGATGAATACTCCTGTATGTTAGTTAAGAAATGTGAACTGATGACAAAAAGAAAAAAAGAAAAACAGAAGTGCACAGATAAAAAGCAAAGGTTCGGATGGATACTCAGTATGTTAGTTGAGAAATATTAACTAATGATAAAAAGAAAAAAAAAGTGCACAGACAAAAACCAAAGGTTCGGATGAATAGTTCAGTGTGTTAGTTGCATGAAAACACCCTTTGTAACAAACTCCAGGATGTGGATTGCAATGAAGTGCTGGGATAATAACACACACACACACACACACACACACACACACACACACACACACACACACACACACACAAAGAACATTCTTCGGTAAATGGCAAGGGAAAAAAAACATGAAAAAAACACGCTGATTTCAATGAAATACTACCTTAATTCAAAACAGCCTTCGGAATGTCGATTACGTTGAATGACAATGATAACATATGCACCGCGTAGACTGAAAAAGGTCAGGATAAAACTTCGACTGCACAGGCTGCGTGGAAATAACGAGGTAAAAATATTGAGTGCGTGAAGTGCAAGGAAGAAAAAGGACGGAGACGTGAGCGTGTAAGTGATTACCAGGATAAGAAATCTGAGAGCGTGGATCGTATCAAAATTCCAGGAAAACAACAAAACGAGAGTGTGAACTGCGGAGAAATACCAGGATAACAACGTCAGAGGGTGGGTCAAAAGAAAACACCAGGATGAAACCTGAAGAACGTATGTCCCAATCTCTGCGCCACCTCAGAGGGCAGTGCACCCACGCCGCTCATTCCGACACCCCGTCCACAGCCACAGCCCCGGTCGGCCCCCGCCGCAGCCCCGGCACCGGCAATCCACAGGGAGCAGTCAGTGCCAAGTCGTCAAAGAGGCAACCCACCGGAGGAGACACTGCACTGCTGCCGAGTCACTTCGGTGGTGTTCAGTGTGGCGCCTGTTCTGATCTAACATACGCAGGACACCACCTACTAAGCCCCCTACTGACGACAATAATTGCTTAGTCGCGGAGCCGGCGTGAGTGAGCTCTCCCTCCGGAGGGCGCCACCACGTCCGTCCAACGACAGCCCCCATGGACTCGCCGATACCGGTGACCCGACGGAACCAAACCAAGGCCACAGACGTGGAGAGGACATCGAAACTGAGGTCACCATGAGAGCAGGGCATGAAGGGCCACAGAATTTGAGACATTTTTTATGCTGATCGATGAGAATGAGGATGATTAAGATGATGCTACGGATTTCCATTTCGGTCTGAGACTACATGACAGGGCTGTACTCTACGCTTCCTTGCATAATATATCCCGGCGTCAACCAGGCCCGAGAGATACAGGCACCTGCAGTGTTGGTCAGGAAATTTGAGCAACACTCT
>JADBJO010021136.1:0-2500 GCA_016801955.1 Conus betulinus | reverse complement strand
TCTGATTGACTACTTCATGCTGTCTTGGATCTTTGCCATAGCCATCTTCTGATTGACTACTTCATGTTGTCTTGGATCCTTGCCATAGCCATCTTCTGATTGACTACTTCATGTTGTCTTGGGATCTTTGCCATAGCCATCTTGTTATTGACTACTTGTGTGTGTTGGATCCTTGGCCATAGCCATCTTCTGATTGACTACTTCATGTTGTCTTGGATCCTTGCCATAGCCATTCCTCTGATTGACTACTTCATGCTGTGTTGGAGATCCTTTGCCATAGCCATCTTTATTGACTACTTCATGTTGTCTTGGATCCTTTGCCATAGCCATCTACTGATTGACTACTTCATGTGTCGTGGATCCTTTGGATCATAGCCCATCTTCTGATTGACTACTTCATGTTGTCTTGGATCCTTTGCCATAGCCATCTTGTTATTGACTACTTCATGTTGTCTTGGATCCTTTGCCATAGCCATCTTGTGATTGACTACTTCATGTTGTCTTGGATCTTTGCCATAGCCATCTTCTGATTGACTACTTCATGTTGTCTTGGATCCTTGCCCATAGCCATCTTGTTATTGACTACGTCATGTTGTCTTGGATCCTTTGCCATAGCCATCTTGTTATTGACTACTTCATGTTGTCTTGGATCCTTTGCCATAGCCATCTTCTGATTGACTACTCATGTTGTCTTGGATCCTTTGCCATAGCCATCTTCTGATTGACTACTTCATGTTGTCTTGGATCCTTTGCCATAGCCATCTTCTGATGGACTACTTCATGTGTCTTGGATCCTTTGCCATAGCCATCTTGTGATTGACTACTTCATGTTGTCTTGGATCCTTTGCCATAGCCATCTTCTGATTGACTACTTCATGCTGTCTTGGATCCTTTGCCATAGCCATCTTCTGATTGACTACTTCATGTTGTCTTGGATCCTTGCCATAGCCATCTTGTTATTGACTACTTCATGTTGTCTTGGATCCTTTGCCATAGCCATCTTCTGATTGACTACTTCATGTCTGTCTGGATCTTTGCCATAGCCATCTTCTGAGCTGACTACTTCATGTTGTCTTGGATCCTTTGCCATAGCCATCTTCTGATTGACTACTTCATGCTGTCTTGGATCCTTTGCCATAGCCATCTTGTGATTGACTACTTCATGTTGTCTTGGATCCTTTGCCATAGCCATCTTCTGATTGACTACTTCATGTTGTCTTGGATCCTTGCCATAGCCATCTTCTGATTGACTACTTCATGTTGTCTTGGATCCTTTGCCATAGCCATCTTCTATTGACTACTTCATGTTGTCTTGGATCCTTTGCCATAGCCATCTTCTGATTGACTACTTCATGTTGTCTTGGATCCTTTGCCATAGCCATCTTCTGATTGACTACTTCATGTTGTCTTGGATCCTTTGCCATAGCCATCTTGTGATTGACTACTTCATGTTGTCTTGGATCCTTTGCCATAGCCATCTTCTGATTGACTACTTCATTGTTCTTGGATCCTTTGCCATAGCCATCTTCTGATTGACTACTTCATGTTGTCTTGGATCCTTTGCCATAGCCATCTTCTGATTGACTACTTCATGTTGTCTTGGATCCTTTGCCATAGCCATCTTCTGATTGACTACTTCATGTTGTCTTGGATCCTTTGCCATAGCCATCTTCTGATTGACTACTTCATGTTGTCTTGGATCCTTTGCCATAGCCATCTTCTGATTGACTACTTCATGTTGTCTTGGATCCTTTGCCATAGCCATCTTCTGATTGACTACTTCATGCTGTCTTGGATCTTTGCCATAGCCATCTTCTGATTGACTACTTCATGTTGTCTTGGATCCTTTGCCATAGCCATCTTCTGATTGACTACTTCATGCTGTCTTGGATCCTTTGCCATAGCCATCTTCTGATTGACTACTTCATGTTGTCTTGGATCCTTTGCCATAGCCATCTTCTGATTGACTACTTCACTACTTCATGTTGTCTTGGATCTTTTGCCATAGCCATCTTGTGATTGACTACTTCATGTTGTCTTGGATCCTTTGCCATAGCCATCTTCTGATTGACTACTTCATGTTGTCTGGATCCTTTGCCATAGCCATCTTCTGATTGACTACTTCATGTTGTCTTGGATCCTTTGCCATAGCCATCTTCTGATTGACTACTTCATGTTGTCTTGGATCCTTTGCCATAGCCATCTTCTGATTGACTACTTCATGTTGTCTTGGATCCTTTGCCATAGCCATCTTCTGATTGACTACTTCATGTTGTCTTGGATCCTTTGCCATAGCCATCTTCTGATTGACTACTTCATGTGTCTTGGATCCTTGCCATAGCCATCTTCTGATTGACTACTTCATGTTGTCTTGGATCCTTTGCCATAGCCATCTTCTGATTGACTACTTCATGTTGTCTTGGATCCTTTGCCATAGCCATCTTCTGATTGACTACTTCATGCTGTCTTGGATCACTTTGCCATAGCCATCTTGCCATGT
>JADBJO010021135.1:0-30096 GCA_016801955.1 Conus betulinus | reverse complement strand
TCTATGTGAGTCTTAAATCTCGCTCTGATTTTTGTCTCTTACCGTGTGTGTGTGTGTGTGTGTGTGTGTGTGTGTGTGTGACAAAACGCTTGACGAGTCCATTTGATTGGTCCCACTTGCAGTTTATGTATGAGTACAAAACGCCATTCTCCCTCCTTTCTCTGTCCCTTCTGTCACACAAGAGGCTGAATAGATTTCAATTCTATGCCAATTCTCCCTTCTCAACACACCCCCCCCCCCCCCCCACGCCTCCCATCACTTGACACAAAGGCACCAGGCCTTCTCTCCTCCCTCCCCCCCCCCCCTCTCCCTTCCTCTAGAACGGCATGGGCTGCCCAGGTTAACGCCGTATGTTACAAGAAAAGGTTACATCATGGCGCGCATGAGGGCTTCAATGTTCTCTTTCAAACTCTTCCTCTTTCAACCCTCCCTCACTCCTTAACGTGGCAATGTAACACTGTTGCTCCCCACCCCACCACCCCCCAACTGACCCGCGTGTGGCCTCACTTCACACCAAGACCGGCAAACCTCCCTCCTTCTCGAAACCTCCACACCCACCCCCTCTCCTTCCATATCCACCATCCTCACTGTGGACACCTGGTCCATGACGACATTGTGATGACCCTCGCTGGTCTCATTAGCATTTGTTCTAAAATGTGTGCATAAATTATCAGTTGTTGATCTCAGCGCGTAGGCCTGGGTATAGTTCAAACGTCTGCACTTGGACCAATCCACAGAAAGGGGTGACGAATAACAGGCAAACCGTCCCCCTTTGTCTCATTTTGATTGACATCCTTTGACTGTTTAGTATTTAAAATAGGGACACTGAGCATTTCCTCTCCACTTTCCCTGAAGACCAGCTCTAGATCAGTACTAAGGAACAAGACAGGCGCCAGGGTTTTAATCAAGAGAGAGGGCACGGTAAATCTCCCTCTGATCTGAAAAATCCGGTCTAACGTTTCGCTGATTCATCCCAGGAAATGTGAGTTGAAACTATGTTTCACATTTTGAATCTATGCATTGATTTTATGTATGCCATGTGGTTTAGCAGTGTAACTTTGTGACAACACTTGGTAACATTTATCAAAATTATGAATGATTATTCTGGGTAGTAGTTTGCTTTCTACCACATTGCTTGCCACCATGTGGTAAAAGTGGTACGATTCTTTGTTAGCAATCTGACAACTATTCCTTGTGTTCAACCTGACTTTTGCCAGTATGCAATTCTATTGGTTAAGATGATAACTGAATGATAAACTTAGATCAGAAAACAGTATGCCTGTACTAGGTGAAAACTGCTAAGCTGATTTATAAAAACTGGTGATGGTTGGAATGACTTGTAGTGTGTGACTTTAAGTCTGCCACACATGAGTACTTGGGCTAGTGTATTCCAAGTTAATGTAATTGAATTCATAAGAAAGCTTGAAGAGCTGTTTGGCTGAAACTGTTTAACATTGTGTTAATGTCTCCTACCCTTTTGTAAGCTTAACTCGGCCTTTAAACGAAAGCAGAGATTGATAGTTATAGTGGAAACTCTAGAATAGAGCACACATTTGCTGGCTGAGTTCTCACACCTCTTCTGAAAGATAAGAGGGGTAAATGTGTGAACTCGACAAGCCAACCACCCAGCTACTTAACTACAGGTTATGCTACCAACTGTGGCTAAACCAGACACTAAGGCTATGCCAGAAAACTGGGGTTATGCCAAACACCCTTTATGCCACCACGGCTACACCTTAACTCGGGGCTATGCTACAACCACTGGACAAGACTGGTTGTGAAGACACACCATGGCTCAGCACTACAGCAACAGGTCTACACAGCAGGATCAGTCATCAGCCACAGGAGAGATCAACTACCCTTTCCGATACAAGATAAGGCTGTTAATCCCAAAGGACACAATTCTCACAGAACTTTTCCTCACTTAGTGATGAAATGGTGAGAACTAAAAGTCAGCCTATAGAACAGACATGTATATACTTACCAGTGTGTAAGCAAGTAAAGTTGATGTGTATAATTGAACTTAACTTGTGTCAGTTCTCTGTTGTTCAGTCAGTGTTGACTGTTTGAACTTCTTTCTTCAATTCTGTCTCTTGGAGCTACAAGTACTTTTAAGAGTATGGGCCTAAAGAAACCTATCTCAGAGTCACTATTGGGAGTTTCAACAGTACCCAGAATAAATATAAATTTCTTTCGATGACTAGTACCGGAAAGTTGCTCCTTCCACCACAAGTAAGAAAGAGGGTGGAGGTGAAATGTTAATACAATTCTCCTAGAGAAATTATTCCCAGTCCTTCCTGTAGAGGACCTGCCTACCACTCCCAGCATCTCATCACAGTGTGTGTGTGTGTGTGTGTGTGTGTGTGTGTGTTCGCGCGCGCGCGCGCGTGTGTACCTGTGTGTGAATGTCTGTGTTTGTGTGTATAGTAGTCCATTCAATTGAGTAATCTTTAAACAATTGGTTTGGATGGGCTAACAGATATCAGTTTTTACATCACCAGAATCGTTTGACCACTGACCACTATGAGCGTGATGAACCTTTGAAAGCGAATCTGTAACTCACATGAGCAGAAGAGAAGAATGAATGTTAAAATTGACTGTTTACTGCAGGAACACAGATAGCAAACTCTGGTTAAGGAAGCCCTTTCTCTACATACTAAAGATCCAGGTCATATGATAGGATATAAAATTTCCATTTCCACAATTGAATTTTGCAGTGTCATGTGACTTTAGACTATAAAACCAGAAAAAACATGCTCAGTTCTATACATTGTATGTAAACCCATATTAATTGCGCTGTTACAAACCAAAATGGTTCTCTGATGTCATTATAATGTGACCAGTCGTCCTGATATCGCATCATATGGAAAGGGACATAAACCCCCAATAACCAACCATTCTATACTACGGGCAGCTCAGTAGCTCAGCTGGCAGAGTGTCTACCTTGTGATCTGGTCACAATATACTGACACCAGCGAACCAGTTTGGCTGATAATGTCGCAATTAATATGGTGGTCTCACACAGTCCAATTCGGGATTTGAACCTGCAACCTTACGGTTGCAAGTCAGAAGCTCTATGAACTGAGCTAGCCTGGCTGCACAAGGCTGCTGCACACACAGACTGTACAAAGTCACACCTCCTAATCAAAGAGTCATTGTAAACTAAAAACAAAATAAAATAAAAGAAAAAGAAATGAACAGAATAAATGGAATTCCATGAAAAGGAACCCCACTGATCATACAGCCTCTCAGTTTGCTGTCGTCCCCAAAGTCAAACTTATATCAAAGACCGTAATAAAAGCCAATAATCACATTCTTATCTTTTTGCCTGGTTGGGTGTCAAATTTCTTTGACACCAGGCTATTGCGTACACTTGCAAGATATGGACACTATGGGTTGGTCCCAAGCCTGTTCGCACTTGACAGGTTTGACTGTAGTGTCAATATGCACCACAGCATGCCGAGTTGGTTCCACCATGTTCCAAGTTAGCCAAGATTATGCCAATATATTCTCCAAATAGCCAGGGATGGTATCAATAGTTTTCCAAGATAACTAAGATAGAGCCAGTATCATCCAGAGCGCGCCAAGCTAGTTCTACTGTGTTCTCAAGATAGCAAAGATGATGTCAGTGTGTTCCCAATATAACCATGATGATATAAATATTCTCCCAAGATACCTAAGATAGTGCCAATATGCTCATCGGTGTGCCAAGCTATTTTTACTCTTATTCCCAAGATAGCCAAGTTGATGCCAATATGCTTCCAAGATAGCCATGATAATGCAAATATTCTCCTAAGGTATCTATGGTGTCAGTATGCTCCCCAGCATGCCAAACCAGTTCCGCCATGTTACCAAGATAGCAAAGATTATGTCAAGGTTATGCCAATATGTTCTCAAGATAGCCATGATAGTGCCAATATTCTTCTAAGATAAGTAAGATAGCGTTAATTTGCTCTCCAGCATTCCAGACTAATTCTAAGAAAGAGGGAGGTCACGTGATGGTGGGAATAATCAATGACTCTAAGCTCTCGAGGAAAAGACGATTTACTGAAGTTTTGGAGGCTGACAAAGTTTAAAAGGGTACACAAACACAAAAGTAGGTATCCTACAGGAGTTCCTCATTCACTGGAATTATTTTCGGAGCACCACAACTTAGAAATATCTCGCAGCAAGAACTGACTGTCCGAATCTTCATAACCGGAAGTAGGCAACTTTCGCTCACAAGCACGAACCCAGCCAGCAGTCATCGAAGTTTTTCGTTACAAAAAGCACCCTTCAAACGCTCTCAAGTGAATTCGAACCCTAGAGACAAAGAAAATAGTCTTGAGTAGGTGAGTGATTTTTGCACTTTTTACCTGGAATTAGCAAGAATGGCCGGCCAAAGCACTCGTAGTACGATGTCTGACCAAAGCCAAGTGCCGAGCGTGTAATCGCCCATGCACTGAAAACTGCAAAGCCCTACAATGCGCACTATGCCAAGACTGGCTCCATGCTAAATGCCAGGGCCTCCCCGATAGTTATTACCAAATGATAACCAAGGAAAGCCAGGAAAAGGCAGGCAGCTGCATTCAGTGGTATTGCAAACCAACATGCCACAAAGTTGCTGATAATTTCATGACAATGTTTATGAGCATGAAGATAAAGATAGACCAAATACGTACTATGGTTGGAGAAATGAAGGAGAAAGTTGGGAGAATAGAAGATGGTGACTTTACTCTCCAAAAATGATGAAAAAGATTGAAAACATCATTGGTCAAGGTGGAGCGGCAACTCCTTCAGCAGTTGACAAGGAAGAAATAATAAAGACCCTGATCAACAAGTCCTCAAAGGAAAGCATCGCAGAAACTGAGGACAGGGCCCGGCGCAGTAAGAATGTGATTGTATTTGAATGGAGGAGCCAAAAAGCCTAGACAAAGAGGACAGATATGAGGAGGACCAATCCAAAGCCAAAAACCTGCTTGCCCAGATAAACAGCCAAAGGCAACCAGCAGCGACACGTAGACTTGGAGTCTACAAGCCCGATCAGAAAAACCCAAGACCCCTTCAACTGACCTTTGCAACCAGAGAGGAAAGAGATGAAGTTCTGGAGTGCTTTAGAATCGCCGGGAAGAGGGGACCAGGAACAAGAAGCCCAAATCATGGATACGAACATCGGGATGAGAAGCGACATGACCATACTCGAGCGACAAGAAGACTCGGCTCTCTACAAGAAATGGAAGGCAAAAAAGGAAAGTTCAAAGGCATCCGGGGACGGAGCAGTTTGGATTCGCCGGAACGGCCAAGTCGTCAACATTGGCAACAAACAACCATCGGCCACAGCAGCGGAGCCCCACCCCCCTCCCCACAACCTCTAGACACAACTGACTCAAATGTAAATAGCCCTGTAAAAAATCCTGTTTTTAAACCAAGAGACAACTTTAGAATTTTGTACAGCAATGCAGATGCGTTGATGAATAAACGAGCAGAGTTGGAGGCACTGGTTGACTTACATAACCTACTGTCATTGGCATAACCGAAGTCACACCAAAAAATTACCGCTATAAAATTCAACCATGTGAGATTTCAATAAATGGATATGAACTTTTTCACACTTTAGACCAACCAGGAAGAGGCATATGTTTTCATATAAAGAAGGAACTCAAACCATCGCCGATCACTATTGAGAACAGTTTTGAAGAGACCATCTTTGTAAGCTGCCAGCTTGCAAACAATGAAACACTGGTGCTAGGCCTTATATACCGCAGTCCAAGTATGAAGTCACACAAGGCAAATGAAAAAACTGAACAACACTTTGATGAAAGCAGCAAACCTTAAGGCAGACCACCTAGTAATTATAGGTGACTTCAACTTCCCTGAAATAGACTGGAGGCAAGAAAAGAGCACTGTGGGTGGAGACCAAGCTGTGACCAAGTTCTACAATGCTACAAAAGATGCGTTCCTCATCCAGCACCAGCTAGAGCCAACGAGGATCAGAGATGGACAGAAGCCTACTCTTGACGACCTAGTCTTCACAAACAGAGACGACATTGTCACTGAGGTTACCCGGGCAGGGGCACTAGGTAAGAGTGACCACTGTACTCTCCTAATTGACTTGAATCTCACGCCTCCCACCCAGCCAAAGCATGACAGGTACAAATATCACAAGGCTGACTACGATGAAATCAGAAATTTCCTAAAACCAAGTCGAATGGAAAAAAAAGAACTGGAGAACAAGAACACTGAGGAGCAATGGGAAACTTTTGTAAAAATAGTCAATGAGGCAAAGCGTAAATTTTGTACCTAAAGGCAAGGCAGACAGTGCAACCAGTAAGAAATGGCTTGACAACGAAACCTTGGAAATTGTTAGAGAGAAGCACCGCAGATATAGGAGATGGCTCAGAACGAGAACTGAAGAAGACTTTAGGGAGTATGCCAAAGCTCGCAACAAGACTTCTCGGGCATGCCGCAAAGCCAAGGCCAGGTTGAATGCACCATTGCCGAGGAAGCTTAAGTGAACCAGAAACCTTTCTGGTCATATGTGAAATCAAAAACTAGCACCAGAACTGGCATATCTGACTTGAGGAGGGATGACGGCTCAATTGCAAAGACAGACAAAGAGAAGCCCAAGTACTCAATAATTTTTTCCAAAGTGTTTATACTAAAGAACCAAATGGAGATCTGCCAACGCCACCAGAGTATGATTTCGAATCGGCTCTCACAAACTTTAGCATCATGGAAGAAGAGGTGAAGAAACTACTCAAGGGGTTGAAGACAAATAAGGCTGCAGGCATGGACGGCATACCAGCAATTCTCCTTGTAGAGACGGCAGACTCAATAGCGTTACCCATCAGCAATATCTTTCAGAAATTTTTGGAGGAAGGCCGCATCCCTAATGACTGGCGAAAGGCAAATACTACCCCAATTTTCAAGAAGGGGGAGCCGCTCATCCCCAAACAATTACAGACCTGTCAGCCTGACTAGCATCCTATGCAAATCAATGGAAACACTTGTTAAAGCTAAAGTTCTAGAGCACATGCAGCATAAACATTCTGATATGTGAACAACAACATGGCTTCACACCTGGACGTTCCTGCAGTACTCAGCTGTTGGACACCTTGGACTTCTGGACCCAGACACTTGATGATGGTGGGAAAATTGATGCGGTATACACAGACTTCAAGAAGGGTTTTGACAGTGTGCCCCACCGTCGTCTCCTGCTGAAGCTTGATGCACTTGGAGTCTGAGGCAATGTCCACGCATGGATCAAAGACTTCCTGACAGATCGAATGCAAGTGGTCACGGTGAATGGCGAGACATCAGAGGAATCTGCAGTAACAAGTGGCATCCCACAAGGAAGCGTCCTCGGCCCCCTGCTGTTTGTCACCTACATCAATGACCTGCCCCGACATGCAAGAACAAAAGTCTGCATCTTCGCAGACGACACTGAGCTATTCGCACGGAGTGATAAAGTTGAGGCCCCAGGAGTCCTTACAAGAAGATCTGGACAACTTATGCAACTGGTCAGAGAACTGGCTCCTTAGTTTCCACCCCCAGAAGTGTTGCGTGATGAGATTAGGGCACAGTCCAGATGAGCACACGTACACCATGAAGATGACAACAGAAGGCCAGGAAAGTAGGCACAACTTAGCTGAGACAGAAGCAGAGAAGGATTTGGGAGTAGTGGTCGATAGGAAACTGACGTTCACACGTTCAAGAACCACGTTGCACAAGCCAAAAGCCAATCGAACACTTGGAGTAGTCAGAAGATCCTTTGACCACCTCTCAGATCGTACCTTTGTTCAGCTCTACAAGTCACTGGTTAGGCCGATGCTGGAGTATGGACATTCTGTTTGGTCCCCACACTACTGGCAGAAAGGTCTACAGCAGGATGTGGAAGACGTGCAGCGTCGAGCTACAAAATTTATTGGAAGACTGAAAGAGAAGGCCTACCCTGAACGTCTCCAAGAACTGAAGCTCCCCAGCCTAGAATTCAGAAGGCTCCGAGGCGACATGATTGACACATACAAGTACGTCACAGGGATCTATAATGCAACAAGCCCGCAATTTAAACCATACACAGGACGTGAGACCAGAGGTCACAGCAGCAAGAAACTCGCCAAAAACCAAGTGCGCCGGCAAGTCCGAGGCAATTTCTTCTCAGAGAGAGTGGTGATGATGTGGAACAGCCTTCCTGAGTCAGTAGTGGCAGCACCCACCCTGAATACATTCAAAAACAGACTTGATGCCCATTGGTCAGATCATCCTAGTCTTTATAATCCCAAATGCTATGAACCAAACAGCTAATTTCAACTGACATTGACAATCTTCCCACCATTACGTCAGTCAGTTGTATGGCACATCAATAGAGCGATGAACCGATCTTAGAAAGATCTTTCAACATCGAAAACTACAAGTAAGTACTGTTTTCCCAAGATAGCCGAGATGATGCCATTATGCTCCCAAGATAGCCATGATGATGCAAATATACTCCCAAGATAGCTAAGATTGCATCAGTATGCTTTCAACATGCCAAGCTAGTTCTACTGTGTTCTCAAGATAACCAATATAATGCCAATATGCTTCCAAGATAGCCATGTTAGTGCCAATATTAGCCAAGATAATACCAATATCCTCCCCAAGATAGCCAGACATAACTGTATAATACACGGAATTGGGATACAATAGAATTTCTCTTTTGAGAACTCTCTGCTGCCTCGCTGTCTGTGAGGGTTTCTTTCTAATGGATCCAATGGACCCTGGGACCCTAACCCTAACCTTAACCCTACCCTAACCCAAACCCAAGGTCTGTTGGTCCCAAGGTGAGTGGTATACAGGAGTATATGGCTATCTTGAATTGGTGCCAACATTAGTCAAGATAGTACCAATATGCTCCCAAGATAGCCAGACATAACTGTGTAATACATGGAATTAGGACGCAGTAGACTTTCTCTTCTGAGGACTCTGTTGCCGCGAGAGTTTCTTTCTAAATAGATCCAATGGACCGTGGGACCCTAACTCGAACCCTAACGCTCACCCTAACCCTAACCCAAGGTCCGTTGGTCCCAAGGTCCGTTCCCAGCTGTTCAGAGCAAGCCACTTAGTTTTGAGAGGCATGGGAGTTTACAGCTCACCCACAACTGCAGAGGCCAAGCTGTGAATGCAGGTCAGGGAAGGGGGTGTTTTCTGCAGGCTGCTTCCCACCAGCCAGCTAACCATGCTGTACTCGGTGAACTGAATGTCATCTGTGTAAAGCTGGTCTAGCAACAATGTGTTCAGCATTGCTGAGCAGCCATTACAAGTGGGACTGTTAGTTTGATAATTAGTGGTTGTCATGAAAAAGGTAATATATCTGTGCTCTTGAGATGACTAATAGGCGAATTGCCAACAATTCTCATAATACCAAACTCGACTAGGTTTATTTTCCTGTAGATAATGTCGATACGGCATGAAAGCTTGTACAAAAGTGGTCAGGCGATATTCAAACAATGACAACACACGCACAATTGTGCAAAAGTGACGTCAGCACTTTCTGGGAATTTTAATTTTCGCTAGTTAACTAGTACACAAGTTTGATACATGCCTCTGCTTGGACTAGAACAACAAAAATGTTGTATTAGATATGTGTAAGCCTTGTTTGTTCGCCCTTTCACTAAGTGTCTCGCATGGGGACGGAAAAATAAAGCTGTGCGTTGGTCCCAAGGTCTGTTGGTCCCAAGGTCTGTTGGTCCCAAGGTCCGTTGGTCCCAAAGACCATATAAATCTGTTAAAATATATAGTAGTATCTTGATGTCAGTGCCAATATTTGCCAAGATAGTACCAATATGCTCCCAAAGATAGCCAGACATAACTTACAACAGAATTGGGATGCAATAAATTTTCTCTTCTGAGGACTTTCTGCTGCCCACACTCTCTGCGAGAGTTTCTTTTTACTGGATCCGATGGACCATGGGACCAACAGACCTTGGGACCAACAGACTTGGGATTAACGAACCTTGGGACCAATGAACCTAGGGACCAATGAACATAGGGACCAATGAACCTAGGGACCATGGAACCTTGGGACCAATGAACCTTGGGACCAGTGACATGCTCCCGATGAAAAGCTGCCATTTAGTTGCCAGGCAGACCCTGGTCACCGTGCATCCCCCCCCCCCCCCCTCCCCCCCTTTTTTAGGTGTGGTCTTGTGTTTGGCCAGCCAAGAGATAGTTAAGAAATCTCTAAAGATCTTGTGGTAGGATATCATGTTGCTGTAGAAATTCATCTGTTGGTGGCCATGGCAAACTTTCTGATTTCTTGAAGGCCTCTGTTATTACTGTCCACAGATACAGGGCACATCTTTCAGCATGTGGGTTGAGCCATGCTCGTACACTAGAATGATAGCTCTGTCAGTTTTCATTTTCTGAACTGTACACAAGCAAAGACTGAAACTCCCCACCTTTTCTGTAAGGTGAACAAATGACAATCTGTGCTCGTATGTCTCACTCTTCTCCAACTTCTGCCTTCGCTTTTCAGCACTATAGTGTGTATTTGGGTGGCCTGTCTCATTCAAGGGCAGAGGTATATTATCACACAGGTCTGACAGTCTCAGAATCTTCTGCTACTGAAGCACTTCTCTTTCAATTCTTAAATAGACTCTGTTAAATGCTGTCTTGTGTGACTTTTCCAGGTTTTCCAGATCTCTCTTTGATGCATACTCTTTACTCTGCCATGCTGCAGGATCTCTGACATACATCTTACGACAGGAATGGTGATACTGTGCTGCTTCACAGGCAAACAGGTCAAACCAAAACCTCTGATTCTGCACAATAGTTTCTTGTCTTTTTTGTGCCCAGCAACTTCAAAAAACTGTGCTCCATCCTTCACGTTCAAACTTAGATGTAAGCCCAGTTGTCCAAGCATTCTGTGATTTTTTTTTTTTTGCTTTCAACCCCTCTTTGTTACAAAATAAGCAGTCTGGTTTGAAGATAATTGTTTCCACTGAGCCAGTAGAACGCCCAGACTGTCTTTGCTCTAGAGTTATTGTTTGTGATTCTGAAGATGATTCCAGTCTATCGAGGTTTTAGTGACCCTTTGATAACGGTCACGATGGCAGCCGTTTTCTGGCCATAAATCATCTGGAACGCAGTTGCAAGCCTCTTCCATCCAACCTGGAGAATCAAGTGGCTGCAATAGTCTTTTCTTGCAAATGTCTTGAAGTTTTATCAGTCTGTTCTGAGGTCCTTTGCAGTTAGAGAGGTGTACAAACGATCTCTCTTGTTAGAACCGCTGAAATGAATGACATGCACTTCACCGACAGGGCTGTCTTCGTGTTTTCGCTTTCTTGCCGCCATGTTCAGTTTGATCATTACACTAGAGGATTCATTCACCTGCACACACAAAAAAACAAACACAATAAAGAACATTAGTAATACAAATCAAGCCATTTTGTTGGTTTAATATGCAAATGTATGCGATTTCCAAGTAGTAGTGTTATTATTATACAGGTACATATGAAATGTAGAAAATTTGTTATTTACCCAAAATAATCACAATATCTAGAACGGCAAACTGTATCATATTACTGTTGTGTTTCACTACAATATATTCATTTTATTTTACAGCAATGCTTGTTGTAATAACAACAATTTTGTTCTGTTTAAAGTGTGTTGTGTCGTTTATGTCGTCGAAATCGCACATTTAGGATATAGGATAATTTTGTACCTATTTAAAAAATATAGGATAATTTTGTACCTATTAAAAAAAAAAAAAAAAAAAAAAAAACACGGGACTAGGAAGCCCTCATTGGTCCTGAATGACCCAAAGGCATTGTCGTGTATAAAAACAAACCCCGAAAAGCCCTGCTTTCTATTATTTTCAATGCATCGCAGATGACATACAGTCTGTATCGTAAAAATGACGGTTTCAGTAGATAGCGCATCCCTGAAACCAAGATATACGATACTGGACTACACAAAAGGCTTTTTTTTTACGGCAAGTCGTTAAACTAGTTACAAAAGTACACAAAACGTGGATTTCTGGTCATTTACATGAGCTACATTTGACTTAAGTTGATGATTGTGGTCAGCATACATGGAGGGTACCCTTAAATCAAGGGACATAAGTCATAGTCCAAATGAGTTACTTTCTTGGGAACAACCAGAAACGTGTTAAGTGGCCCCTAAGGTGCTTTGTGCACTTAGCTTTAGTCCTTGGGGAGGGGGAGGGGTGCATGGTGACCATGGTCTACTTGGCAACTAATCCATAGAATATTGGCTGCTGCATGTACGACTGAGTTTCTGTACGACTTGTTGAATCTGAAGGTCAGTTGATTGCTGTTTGTTGTTGCTGTATTCTTCAAGGTATGTAAATAAAAGGATTCTCTTCGTTTCAATACCACTTGGTGTATTTTGTCGTCTGCAAGCAGAACACATACCAGCGAACTCTTACAAGCTACTGCACTTACCTGTACATGTTCACTCATCTTGTACTGAGGAAGTCGGCGGTCTAGCGTGTAACATTTTGGGACCAAGCTGGGATCCTCCTACATTGGTGTTTATTCCAGAGCCATTATTCACTAGCCTGTATTAAACGAATTGCGGTTTGAAGGCCAGATCTATGTCGACAAATGCCGTCACACACCGCATGGGTTGTCGTCGTTGAGAAGCAAAGAAACTTAGATCAAAACGTGCAGTGTCAAGAAAGTCTGTAGCCGTGTTTTTGTACGCACAGGGAGTGCGTACAGCGTTTAGTGCATCGAGCAAATACAGGGAATTGTAGAAAACTGTCGTCTGTGCATGCAGTTGCAATTAGGGTTCTACAGAGCTAGGACAGTCAAATGGAAGACTGCTGCCTGAGCCTGTAGTTGAAAAATATAAAATATTTTTTCAGTGACTGATTGCTGACATTAGTGTGAGTTACCATGGAATACGTGAAGAATGGAAAGGAACTAGGCCTTGCAGGTGATTATCTCATGAAATATGTTCAAGGGGCTGAGGAAAAGGCTACAGCAAGAGAACTGGAATGAAGAAAAATAGAGAATTGGTAGCTGAAGAGAAGAAAAGGCTAGACCAGAAGAACGTGAAGAGAAGAAACGATAGGAAGAACGTGAAGAGTGGAGAAGACTAGTAGAAGAAAAAAATGAAAACAGATAAAGACAGCAAGATAAAGAGACACTAGAGCCAGCTGCTGAAAGAGAATTAAAAAGACTTGAATGAGAACATCAAGAGGAGAGATGAAGAGAATTTCAAGTGCGGATGGCAGAAGTGAAAGCTTAAAATGTCGAATGCATTTCCCAGTCAGAAAATGAAGTTCCCAAGAGGCCACGCCTTCCAGCGTTTGCGGATGGGAAAGACAACATCGACAGTTATCTGGAACGTTTTGAACGCCATTAAATGATGAAATGGCCAAAAGAGCAGTGGGCTACCAACTTCAGTGCCTGGTCACGCTCTTGAGGTATATTCCAGACTACCCAGAGAAAAAGCAAATGAATATGAAATTCTCAAAAAACTAACCTTCTTTCGAGTTATGATTTTTTTTCTGAACTACGTTTCCAGAAACGTTTCCGGTCCAGTCGACCAGAGAACGAAAGTCCAGCTCAATTGCTTACTAGGATCCAAAACTTTCTAGAGAGATGGCTGGAATTAGCTGGGAAAAAAGAAAGACTATGATGGCTTGGCATATATGGTCCTGAATAACACATTTTAGAATCCTGTCCTTAACACCTCGCACCCCACCTCCTACAAGAGAAAAGACCGAGCCTTCGACACTATGAAGAACAAGTAACCTTGACTACAGTTGCCTGACCCTAACAAGACGTTTGTACTCTGCTCTGATGCCTCTGACAGGGTGTTGGTGCAGGCCTCATGCAGAACATGACGGGAAGCTGCTTCCAGTCTTGTACGCCGCCAAGAAACTATCCAGGGCAGAGCGGATGTATGTTATCATGGAGAGGTGTCTTGCTATTACGTGGGTTGTGTGAAAGTTAGAACTGTTTTATCAAGGGGGTTTCGCTTTGTGTTGCGCACAGACCATAAACCTTTACTTTTTTTTTTTTTTAGATCTGCCAAATATATGTGAACAATAGGGTCATGCGCTGGACCATGTACCTTCAGAACTTTGATATGAAGGTTGAATGAATATAAAGACACAGACAATCTGGTTGCAGACTTTTTATGTTGTGTATGATTAACTGAGACTTGTAGACTTCAAACTGGGTGTGTGTTACCAGGTGATATTTGTTTTAGAGTCATTTGACTTTTTTTTTTATTGTAAATGTTTTTTTTCGAATTTTTGGGAATCTATTTAAGTGGATGGCTATGTTACGATTACGAGACACAAAAGACGTCATGTAGCAATAATGACGAGTTGCAAGCCTCCTTTTATTTACTGCTTTTAGATTTCTGTAATTTCGGTCAGTGTAGTGCTGTTGTTGATTTATTTAAAACATTTGTAAAGTGAACGCATGCATAATAGTTCACTTTTATGTTCGGATCGATTGATAACGCTATTGGAATATTCGAGATATGTTAAGATGTTCTCCAGGTTTCCGCAAGTCAGCCTAGAGTCTAGTGCTTTATCAAAGGTTCAAGAACGTTGTAGAAGCTGATCGAATCACATTCATATAAGCTTGTCGTGATTTCATTGATTGAACTTATCGATATGCAGAATATTCTAGGGAAGAATGATCGAGCATGTTCAAGAATACTCTTTAGATAACGTATAAAAGGATGAGAGGTGTGCGACTGGGAGGGAGACAGAATGATAGTGGTTGAAGAGTTCTACTCATTGTCGAGCACAGAAGTGTTCGAGTCTTCACCGAGTTTGAGTCTAGTCGATGAAAAGCTGCCATTTGTAGAATAGTGGCTGCTGCACGTACGATTGAGTTCATGTACGACTTATTGAACCTGAAGGTCAGTTGATTGCTGTTTGTTGTTCCTGTATTCTTCAACGTTTGTGAATAAGAGGCTCCTTTTTGTTTCAATACCGCCAGGTGCATTTTGTTGCCTGCAAGCTGAACACCTGCTACTACTATTACTACTACCACTACCTCTACTACTACTACTACTACTACTACTATACTACTACTACTACACTATATTCTACTTCTTCCTCTTCTTTTCCTATTATTATCATTACTATTACTAGCATTACCATTATGATTATTTTTCATGTATTATCATTATTATATGATTATAACATCATCATCATAGTTCATCATCATCATCATCATCATCATCAATTTTTAAAAAATCATTTATATCATCATAATGATCATTGAATTAGTAGTAGTAGTAGTAGTAGTAGTAGTAGTAGTAGTAGTAGTAGTTAAGACTTTAATCTGTACCTTCTCCCCTTCTACGTCTTCATTGTATTCTGTAGTTTCTTTTGTTTAATCTAACAAAGACCAAAGTTTGCTCCCAGATCGAAGAGATAGGTGACTTTTTGTGTTGATGTCCAACATCAAGAAGATCCAGTAGGTCGAAACGTTTTACGTTCGCTTTGTAATTTGTTTATGATCCTTTGTTTGGCGGCCAAGTAATTCTGTTTTTTTACGTTTGTTTCCATTTCGGCCTGCAGTCACCCCACTTTGAAACCTTTGCCCATTGGTTTATGATGCAGGGAGGGAGTCTTTTTGCCTGAAATTCTAGGCACAGTCCCTGTGCCACTCGGTTTACTCGAAATTAGAGCATGACACCGATCTTGTTCCCCCCCCTGAACTCTGTTAGGGGTCATATGGGTGCCACACTTTGAAAACTGTTATTTCACTATCCTCTGTCGCAACAATCGCTGTGCTCCAAGCTCGCTGGCGCTCCACAGACTGTTTTAACACATTTGTGTGCTAGAAGCATTCATTCTCACGATCATTGATCCTGCATTCAGCTGGATCAGTTCTGTCACAGTGTGTGGTCCAGCTACTCCAGTTTAACCTGTTTGCCTTTATTGTGCAGTAAATAACAAACAGGTAGGGTAAATTTGTCTCCCATGATGAGGTATTTACACGCCCGGCCGTGCATTCCCTCTATCTCTCTCTTCTCCATCTCCCTGCCTCAGCCCCGTTTAGTCATTTTCGTAGTGACTGGGAATTTGCTGTCTACGCTTGCTTTTTCCCCTACTGCACGAAAAAATTAATGTTCTTTCTTTTTTCTTTGTCGCCTAAAGAAGACAGCAGCAGATCGAAGCTCATTACTTCATTGCTTTTTGCGTTCATTTGGCGGCTCAACATTTGTTTTCATGTTTCGCCTGAGTGTGGCGTGCGTGCTGGCGTGTGTGTGTGGCGTGTGTGTGTGCGAGTGTGTGTGTGTGTGTGTGTGTGTGTGTGTGTGTGTGTGTGTGTGTGTGTGTGTGTGTGTGTGCAGACATTTACCATTAGTTCAAAACAATATTAGAACAGAGTCATATTTAAATCTCTGCAGTTTTGCGGTCAGTGGTAAATGAATTTGATGGTCTGGAAGTGAGGCGGTTAACTGTATCTGTTCTTGAAATAACACCTTTTGATGCTCAACACATTTTCATGAATTGCCAAAAATACATCATAAATATCATCACTCCTTATCGTGTTGATTTCTTCATATGATGTGAAATCAGGTCTATATTTCAGAAGGTGGCGATGTTGTCAGGTCGATAGAAACCTGTCAATTAATGCTCATTATTTTAGGTGTCACAGAGTTCTGAGATAATCCTTGTCATCCCATGAACAGGAATTTTTCAATTTTTTCCCTCTCAAAATCAGGATGCATACAGACTGAGAGCTATAGCCCAGACACCTACAACAGCTCTTTACTGGCAGACAAAGTATTCCTTAGAATCCTGGACAATCGATCCGTTTTAGTGAGTTTTCCGTCACATGAACATCGACTGTAGGGAAAATACAGTGTCTATAACTGTGTCTACAAGGGAACAGGAAAAAAGAACTCTGGAGTCGTTGTTTAACATTACCTCCCTTGCCAGAAGTATTCAGTGGTGTGCAGAAGATAGGCCTTATTGTACAGACGAAAGGATGGAAACGTACTTGTCCTTGGTCTGGCGTGGGATTTCGGATGATTTACAGTTTGTTGAAGGTCAGACACCTCTCTCTCTCTCTCTCTCTCTCTCTCTCTCTCTCTCTCTCTCTCTCTCTCTCTCTCTCTCTCTGTCTCTCTCTCTCATCTCTCTCTCTCTCTCAGCTGTCTCTGGTGTGTGTGTGTCTCTCTCTCAGCCAGCGTGTGTGTGTGTGTGTGTGTGTGTGTGTGTGTGTGTGTGTGTGTGTGTGTGTGTGTGTGTGAGAGAGAGAGAGAGAGAGAGAGAGAGACACAGAGAGAGAGAGAGAGAGAGAGAGAGAGAGAGAGAGAGAGAGAGAGAGAGAGAGAGATGATTGATCTGGTGAATTTTGTTTCGTCATATTTATGTTCTAACTGCATTTTTGTAAAGTGTTTAGATCCCTGTGTTGGCGATTAGGTGCTGTACAAAGGAACAGCAGTACTAGTGCTGCAAACAGCAACAGTAGTAGTAGTTGTTGTAGGCGTGATGATCGTAGTGATGGTGGCGTTGGTGGTGATCTTAGTAATACTCGAAGTACTAATAGTATATTTGAAGCCACTTTCACTCTAGTTCTTTCATTTTCTTAACATATTGCGGCTCTGCCTCCCACGTGTTTGAAGTATTATTCATTTTTTTTTTCATTTTTTCCGATTTTGAAAGAAAGAGGCTTTATACTTCACATTCTAATTTTGTAAAAAGGAATGTCATCGTATATTAATGCACTCCTCTGTTCCTTTACTATAAGCTGTTCTCACTCGCATTAACACGGTTGTTTCTAATCAAATAAGATTTATTTTTATGAGGTTGTGCACAACGTGTGTGTTTTAGGTAGGTTATTCATTACCCAATTTCTCTTTGTATAACTTATCTCAGTGTACGAAATAACGGTTTTCATCCGGTGGATTCTTCACATATCTGGTGCTGGAAAGCCTTATTTACCATCACTTTTTTCACTGTATAATATGGGTACTAATGCAAGTTCTTGCCCTTTCTTTACTTCTACACAATTGCACCATGTCCACATGCAATTTTAAGTTCTTTCAAAAAAATAGAAATAGAAGGAAAGAAAAGAATGGCCGTACCCAATTTTGAAAATAATATGATTTACTTTTGGAGACGATGACCATGATATATTTTAAACGTTAGTCAACACCTTTGCTTATTCTCCAATTTTAAGAATACCCCACCCACCCCCTCTTAGATTTAATTGTCCGACAGAATAATCTGTGTAAGAGGTTGTCGATCTTATCATCCCATACCAACTTGAATTCACACTTCTGTATATCCTTGATAATAATGTCGTGTGGATTTTTGAAAGTAGCATTTACAAATAAATCTTTGAAACGATGATTTATTTACAGATTCTGCTCTGGGAAAGGTGTTATTGTTCTTCATACGCATACTCTCGCTCTTTATTTCTTTCAAATCCAAACAGTTTGTCTCCCCATCTTATTTCTTTCGTGTATGACAGATCATTAGAAAACCATGGATGTGGTATATCAAACCCGTACATATTCAATTTTATTTCATTATAACTCATTTTTGTGTTTATCTTGTTTTTGTTTTTTTTCTTACTACCAAGCCTAAGGTCAAAGACTTTGTTCATGAATTAATGCAAGTCTGAAACAGCTTCCAGTTAATTATCTTAAACGACTTATCATATGAAAATGTTTCTCCCTCCTAAGTAAAGGTGTTGTTGTCAGCAAAGTGATATATTTTACTTTCTGTACCTGCGATTTCATAACTCTAATGTCAATATCAGGAAGCGTTATGGGCAGCAATGGCAAGATTGAAATCATCGGGCAAAAGTTAATCCACACCATTCAGAAACTGTGGTCTAAGGCTACCAGAACAGTGTGCTGTTGAATAGTGAATCCACACTTCAGTTGGAGTTCGTCAGGGCTGCTTTCTATCTCCTCCCACACTTTTCAGCACGTTCCTGGAGTGCATTATGACTGATACTCTTGAAATCCATGTAAACGCAAGCACGGATGGAAAGAACACTTTTTGAACCTTAATTTTACCGACGGTATCGATGGTTTGGCAGTCAGTGAACAAGAACTCGTCAAGCTTTTTCAAAGACTGGGTGGGTATTAAAAGATATGGTATGGGGATTAGCGCTAGGAGACCGAATTGATGGCAAGTCATAACGCTTCCGTCAAAACCACAATTAACTGTCCATGAACAGGAGCTAGAAACCGTTCAACATTACTCTTACCAGGAATCTCACATTAGCATTGAAGCACCCGAACCACAAATCCTGTCAAAGGCGACAGACAACATCGGCACTGTCCTGTCTAAAACATATATGGAAGAACTACAACATCTCCATGAAACTCATGATCGGGTTCCTGCTGCACTGGTAAATTTCATCTTCTGAAGGAGAAAAAAGAGACATTGATTAAATATTAGATTTGGAACGTTAAGGAAATACAAAAGGTTTTTCATGGAACTTCAAATTTTAGTAACAGGATGTGTGTGTGTGTGTGTGTGTGTGTGTGTGTGCGTGTATGTGTGTGTGTGTGTGTGTGTGTGTGTGTGTGTGTGTGTGTGTGTGTGTGTGTGCATGCGAGTGCGTGTGCGTGCGCGCTCACTTGTATGTGTGTGTGTGTGTGTGGTGTGTGTGTGTGTGTGTGTGTGTGTGTGTGTGTGACATTGTTCCCGCACAGCAATCTTCCATACCCCGGAAGTTGTCTGAACAACCAGTGGAACTGCTCCACCCCAACCTGGACTGATCTTCAGCCTCATCTGTCCTGCAACCTGATTGTGAATGTGATGCCGCTCAGGACGAGGCCCTGTGCCATCACGAGCCGTGTGCCCGTGGTGGATTTTATGTGGAGGGTCGCTGTTACTTGCTGGGTCAGCCAACAGAGGCATTGACCTACTACAGGTCAGGCAAAAGTGCGTGGGGGGGCGGGGGTTACCTGGCTAGTTTTAACACCAAGTCAGTCAGCGGTGATGGACGCGGTGATGGAGGTGGTGTGGTGGAACCGTCGTAGTCGTGATGTATTTGTCGGATTGACTATGACCACCGTTAATTCTCACATCATGTAAGATTCTCGATTTGTGTTTATGTCATGTGTGATCCGTTTGTAATATGCAGTTTCTGAAACCGCAACCCCCTTCCCCTTCCCTCCCTCTCCCTCCCACCTTGCGCTTTCCTCGCCATTCCTGGGAACCCCCATACCCCTGTCCCAGCTACTTTTCTGTCTGTCTGTCCGTCCGTATGGTCTGTCTGTCTGTCCGTCCGTCCGTATGTCTGTCTGTCCGTCCGTATGTCTGTCTGTAGGCAGGTTGTTCTACCGTATTCCAGTTGTAACAGTTTTAGCTAGTGGTGTTACATCCCACTGCTGAAACTAGATACAACTGTTGGTTTTTACCATAAACAGCGTCAGTAATCTCCCTGGGGGGAAAAATTATTTAAATGGACTTATTGTTACTGATTCATCAGGGGACAAAGGGGGTCTTGTTGCCCTAAACCCCATATTTCTAAACAACAGAGATGGGGCGGGCCGCAGGGGGGTTTTTTCATAAGGTGCTAGGTTTTTAACGGTCACAGTCAAGGGTAATGGATCGCGGGTGGTGATGGAGGGTGGGGTGGGTGGGACTATCCTATAGAACTTTGCGTGCTTATGTCGGACATTATCTACCCCTGGGGTAATGGGGGTATGGCAAAATTAGGGTATATATAATTGCCCCTTACTTACGGTTGTCGATTGCTGATGACAGGATCAAGGTGAATTTTTGTGTGCATAGGGTCAGTGTTGGACACCGTTTGTTAATATTTAATATCTCGGGCCCGCCGCACAAAACCAGGGTTATAAAATGGATACGTTATCCTCTTTTCACTTCTTCGCGCTGTTGTTTTAACCATTCGCCCAGTTCCTGGGGGCGAAAACTTCTTTAAACTGAACATATGTACCTGATTCACAGTGGACAACGGTCTTGTCTAAACCCCATATTTCTAAACAACAGAGACTCTCAAGACTTAAATGTTTTATTCATAAAGGTCAAAGCCCCTTAGAATGGTGATGTACATTGTAATGGATGTCGCAAATTGACATTGATATTCTTTATATTATATACATACTTTGCTTTGTTATATATACATACTTCGCCTCTTGAATGCATTGTATAAATATATAGCTAACTGTTTTGCAGTGTGCTCGTTTGATGATGACATCGACAAGGTGAATTTAAAAAGGCAAGGGTTCTTGAAATACTTCTGTGCGATGAATTGCTCTTTAAGATCTTTTAATACTGGACAAACCAATACAAAATGAATTTCATCCTCTTTCGTATCTTCTTCTGTATTTCGAAATAGTGGACAGGTCACATTTCCATTAGGTGACTATCTATAACGAAAGTAAATGAGTTGAGAGCTCAGAGATACTAAATCTAAACCTAGTCATAATATGTTTTAGATGTCTGTCTATGTTCATTGACATAATAGACAGGTAAAACATCGTAAATGACAATACGTTCTATATAATTAAAAATCTGTCACTGTGCTGTACATGGTAATTCAGTAAACAGAGAGAGAGGAGAGAGCAGAGAGAGAGAGAGAGAGAGAGAGAGAGAGAGAGAGAGAGGAGAGAGAGAGAGGAGAGAGAGAGAGAGAGAGAGAGAGATTACAGTTACCGACAAGCGTTTCAGTGGGATGATCAGACGATTGCATACCAGTCAAGAGCACGTTTTGAACGCCCCTGTCCTTCGTCAAAAGGCAAGTAACATATCAAAGATCAGTTGTGTAAAGAATGCTAATGACGATGACAACTACAGTTATATGTTGTCACTGCTGCTGATATCATTATTGCTTATCGACTGCTGCGGCTGTTACAACATAAGACAGTGATGAGCAAAAACCAATGCATGTTGGTGATGCAATCATGCTGCTGATATGGTGTTAGTGCTCTTGATGTCTATGATATTTGCGACTATGTTGTTGATACTGGCACAGAAAGGAAAGAGTAAACCAGTAATTTGCGGATTTTTTTTTACAGGTGATAGACCAATGTGATGAATACAAGGTCTTGTGTCTACAGTTCATGCTGATTCCAGAGCTCTTCTCGTCTTTACTGACAGATAATATCAACACCAGCTCAGTGGAATAGATGGAGGCCCAAAAACACACATGCACAATGATAAAAGTGGCTTGGTGTCACACCAGGATTCGCTGACTACTTTCACAAAGCAAAGCTGAAGCTACCCCTGAAATCCATCCCCTTGAATACAGAGCGGGAAAAACACTCTAGAAAAACAGACTAGCCACACATGGGGAGACATTGTGTATGCCACACGTAGAGACGCCTATGGAGCAAAACTACCTAAAGAGAAAACGCCTCCAAAGAAATCCAGACGCCAAGAAGAGATGGACAAGATCAGGGTCCAAAAGAAAAACCTCAAGAAGCAAATGAAGACCGCACTGCCAGCTGAAAAAGAAGGCTTGGAAAAACTCTGGAAAGACCTGAAAGCAAAACACAGCGCCCTCAGCAAAGCGGAATCTGCGAGGAGAGGAAGAGCAAAAAGAAGACGACACAAGAGCGCTTCTTCAGAGACTCCTTCCAATTTGCCAGAACTCTGTTTGAGCAGCCAAAATCTGGGACCTAAGTGTGGACAAAGAAGTTCTTGAGCAGCATCTGAGGAAAACATACTCTGACTCACAGAGCAAAGCACTACTTGACATTCAAGGTCTGGTGTGGCCAGCCAATCCTAAGGAACAGTTCAATGACAAGCCTCCAACGTTGCGGAAATCAAGAAGATGGTCGACAAAGCCAGAGCCAAATCATCACCAGGGCCAAACGGAATACCTTACCAGCTGTACAAGAAATGTCCCAATGTGCTGGAGTGGCTCCACAGGCTGCTACGATCAGCTTGGAGAAACCAGACGATCAGCGGTCAGTGGATGACGGCAGATGGTGTGTACATCCCCAAAGAGCAAAACTCAAGTGACATCAGCCAGTTCAGGCCAATATCACTACTGAACTTCGAAGTGAAAATCTTCTTCTCTGGCATGGCAGCAAGGCTGACCAAGTATCTCATGGAAAACAAGTACCTGGGTGTGTCAGTCCAGAAAGGTGGCATCCCAGGCGTACTGGCTGTGTAGAACACGCCACAATGATGTGGGACGCAATCCAAAGAGCAAAAACAGAAAAGAGAGGCCTGGACGTAGTGTGGCTTGATCTGGCAAACGCATATGGATCTGTACCCCATGAGATGATACAGTTGGCTCTTGAGATGTACCATGTGCCAAAGAACATCATCCGCGGCATGCTCAAGAAGTACTTCAATGGCTTCTCAATGCAGTTCTCTACCAAGGATTACACAACAGATTGGATCAACTTGGAAGTGGGCATTGCAATGGGCTGTGAAATTTCCCCATATTGTTCGTGTTGGCAATGGAAGTCATCTTGAAAGCAGCAACAAGCAACGCAAGACAAACAGACCTTGGCGATGGATACAAGATGCCCCCTCTCAAGGCCTTCATGGATGACACTACAGTGATTTTCATCCAGAGAAGACGAGACACGTCATGTGCTGGAGAGGCTGGATGACATAGTTGCCTCATCCAGAATGAAGTTCAAGCCAAGGAATCACGGAGTATCTCTCACTGAGGAAAGGAAAAGTCGCCGAATCTGTGGTCTTTCAGTGTTGCCAACCAGGCCATTCCAACAGTTACAGAAGAGCCAGTCAAGAGCCTTGGAAGATGGTATGATGATACGCTGAAAGACACACAAAGAGCAAAAGAAATCAAACAGATGTCGGAAGAAGGCTTGGAGACCATTGACCAGTGTGGGCTCCCTAACAAATACAAGGTCTGGTGTCTGCAGTTCATGCTGATACCAAAGCTCCTATGGCCTCTGATGATATACGACATCTGCACCAGCATAGTGGAGGCAATGGAATCCAAAATCAACAAGTTCACAAGGAAATGGCTTGGTGTCCCACCCTGTCTGACTGACATAGCGCTGTACTGTCGCCAAGCAAAGCTGAAACTACCACTGAAATCCATCCTGGAGGAATACAAAGCAGGGAGATCAGACTTCAAAGCATGCTGGAGGACTCAGGAGACAAGGTGGTAGAAGCAATCAAACCCCAGCTGAAGACAGGCAGAAAATGGAAAGTTCAAGAGGCGATGGATTCTGCAAAAGAAAGTCTCAAGATCAGAGAAATAACAGGACACACACAGACCAACAGACAAGGGACTGGGGGTGACCAAAAAACTGAATGGTGGTCAAAGGCCAAAGGAAAAGCCAAAAGAGACATGATTCAGGAGACAAGAAAAGAAGAAGACCAAAAAAGACTCCAAAAAAACAGTCCAGCAGAGCCAGCAAGGGCAATGGACAACGTGGGAGAATGCACTCCAAAGAAGTCTCACTTGGAATGACATTTGGCACATGGCCCCTCTCAGGATCAGCTTCATTCTCAGATCTGCATATGACCTTTCTGCCGTCAAATGCAAACCTGGTGAAGTGGGGAAAACAGACGATCCTTCATGCCCCCTCTGCCATGGAAAAACAAAACAGTGGAGCATGTCCTTAGCTCATGTAAAGTAGCCCTGGCTCAAGGAAGGTACACATGGAGGCATAACGAAGTGCTCAAAGAGATTGTACAAGTAGTCTGAGCTAGTACCAACACCACAAAAGGGAAAATCGGGACTCCAAAAGTGCCCGCAACATTCTTCACGGCAGGAGGCAGCAAATCATGGCCAAGAATAAAAGTGCCACTCGGAACATGCAGGCAGAGACTGCTGGATGGGGCAGATGACTGGGAATGCACTGCAGACCTCCCAGAATGGAAGAGTCACCCAGAGATCATCAGCAAGAGTGGCATGAGACCAGACATAGTAGTCCACTCTCAGTCAACCAAGCAGCTGATCATGATCGAGCTCACGGTGCCATATGAGAACAGAATGGAGGCAGTTCAAATGTACAAGACTGAAAAGTATGCTGATCTAGCAAACAGCCTGGAGAGAAGGCTATCCGGTCAAAGTCCTCACTGCAGAAATTGGAGCTAGGGGGTTTGTAGGAACGTCTGCATACAGTCTCATGAAACAGCTCTCAGTTGCAGGGAGGGAAAAAACCAGAGCCCTGAAAGCAATGGCAGAAGCGGCAGAGAGGTGTTCAAGCTGGATCTGGTCAAGGAGGAACAAAAGTGAACTTCATAAGGCTTAACTTTCATATAAATATCAGGTGTCCCAGTGGCTCAGTGGTTAGTGTGTGAGTCATTAAGTGGAAAATGAGCATGGTCAGAGGGGCATGGGTTCGAATCCCATCCATGGCTCGTCCCGAGATGGGAAAAAAAGGGCAGCAGAGGGACATCCGGAGTCATGAACCGGGTGTGGCCCAACCCCTCTAGAGTGTCAGGAGTTAAGGGCCGAAACACTTGCTTGAAGGGGGCTTCTTCTCTGAGGACTCTCTGCTGCCACACTCTCCACGAGATTCTTTCTACCAGAGTGGGAAAAAACAAGGCTGCTATACTTGAGGACTCGTGAGACAACAATTTGAGATCAATCCAGCTCAAGCGGAGGACTGGCTGAAATGGACAGTTCAGGAGGCAGTGGACGTGGTAAAGCAAAACTCCAGTCAGGTAATAACAGGGCGCGCGTGCCTACAGACATGCACGCATGCGTGCACCCCCTCCCCCCCCACCCTCACATACACACACACACACACACACACACACACACACACACACACACACACACACACACATTTTTTTAACGAGGTGGAAACCCAAGTGCCTCGCTACAAGACACTCACTCAGGAGTCTTTGCTGCGGCCATAATTGACCAAAATTGAAAGGAATCTTGATGTCTTTACGTCAGCCCTATTCCATCATCAGTAAAACAAACTTCGTCTCTGTAAGGCTTAATATTTGAGGTATACAAATAAGAGCTTACTTGCTCCTTTCACAACATACATAGTCGCACAGAAATGCTGCAATATAGAACAGTTCATTCGTCTCTCTACTGTCTAGTTTTTTCAGTGTTTCCAAAGACATCATTAGCATGTCGGGCGCCTTTGCCAAAAAAGCTCGGTTCTACGCCGTTGTAGACGTTGTGAAGTCTTTCACATTGTCTTCTGCTTCCATGGGGTCAAAGCAAGACAAACTACTTTCCCTGTTCTGTCATGGACTCAAGACTGTCACCTGGTTTCCCACAAGTAGTTGAAACATGTCAGGCGGCTTCCATGGCTAAGAAGCCAGCATGTGGAAAGAGGTGCATGCACTCCGGAAGTCCGCAACGTGAGCCACGGGCAGACCAGACCCTGTCTAGGAAAAACAGACGGTTCCCTGTCTGGTAATACATTAACTATTTTTCAATGTTTTCATCAATCGTTAAGAAACTGAGAGACACACATGGCCCAAAAGGAAAAGGTTTACAAAAGTGGTATTTTTCCTGCAAGGTTTTGGTGAACAGGTTTTGAATGAATCTAGAAACAGTACATAGGAAAAAATGTAAACAAACTACTGGGGCCCTTGACGGACTAATGTCTCCCCTGACCCTGCCTTCTGTCAAGGTGGCCATTGTGTGTGTGTGTGTGTGTGTGTGTGTGTGTGTGTGTGTGTGTGTGTGTGTGTGTGTGTGTGTGTGTGTGTGTGTGTGTGTGTGACTTGCTGGGCGTGAAATGACGTGAAATTACAATGTCTTCCAAACTGTGCAAATAGACACGATTTGAATAAGTGAATGAATATCACAAAACTGGCCTGGATGAGTCATGCTTCCCTGTCATTCCCCTGTGTGTCCATATCCATGAGTGCGTGTTTGTAAACAGATGTAAAGTCAGTGTCATGTGTAACATTTTGGCAACAGTGAAAAAAAAAGAAAGAAACAAGAGGGCACAAATTTGCAAACATTGGATTGTTTGATGTTTCAGTAACCTCAGTGTAACCTAACAAACAGGTATTCCAACTGTCACACCACCAGTCTGTGGGGCGATGATAAATCAAGAGAACATCTGTGTGCACACATCACAAAGTCTTGCACCGAAGGAAGGTTTTACTACTACTTGTGTGAATTTGATTCTGCCTCGGGCTCCCACAGACCTGACAAACAACGACAAAATCCAAACCAGCAAGAAGAGCAGGAACCAGTCACACTGACAAACATGACAGTTGTGAACCACACACATTTTTCTCACTCTCTGCCCCCACCACTCGTGCCCTGATAACCACTGGATACCAGCCTTTTTAGCTTGTGATCTGCTAAGCGACTGCTGGGCAGACAATGACGTCAGTTCTCAGCCCTCTGACGAGGCACTTACTGCGCTGACGTCATCTTGGTGCGTGGCTCCCAACACGTCAGAGTCGCTGTACTTTCTGTGCTCCAACAATGAAGCGCGCCTGCCTTTTACGTTGGTTTTGTGATTACAGTGTAGACTGTTTTGACGAGAGTGACGAGAATTTTTGTGTCCATCCGCCGTGTCCATTCGAGAAAAACGCTACCTTGTGGTGACAGTGGTCAGGTAAGGATCAGGGAGGCTACGCTGGACTTGAAAGAGTTATTTCCCATAACAGGGATAAATCTCTTCATTCAGGAGAGGGGAAGGGCAGGGAGAAGTAGGTGCATTATAACTCGCTTTATAGGCGCATCATAATATTTCATATGTCAGTTCTTTTCATGTTGCTTTCCCCTTTTCCTCTCATGTACTATTTCAAGACGTTAATAGCTTTAACCCCAAGTTTTCACATAGTTTATCTCTAGGATGATCAGGCTGCTTCAAAAAAACTAGCCTACTCTCAGGATTACAACACAGGCATGCATTTCTGAGAACATCATAGATTAAATATCATAATTGTAGTGATCACCTCTCTGCACCCCCGTCTCTCATTTTCCTGTTTCAGTCATTGTCTGTCTGTCGTGTCTGTCTGTCTGTCTGTCTGTCTGTCCTGTCTGTCTGTCTGTCTGTCCTGTCCTCTCTCTCATCCTCTCTCTCGTCCTTCTCTCCCTCTCTGTCGTCCCTCTCGTCTCTCTCTCTCTCTCATCCCTCTCTCTCTCTCTCTCAAGTATATTTACCGACATCATACATAGAATAGACAGAGGGTGTCCCTCAGTGTTTTACAGTGTGTGTGTGTGTGTGTGTGTGTGTGTGTGTGTGTGTGTGTGTGTGTGTGGTGTGTGTGTGTGTGTGTGTAATCAGCATCACCATCATGTTTTCTTCTTCATCTTTTTCTTCTTCTTGTTATCATCATCATCATCATCATCATCATCATCATCGTCATCATCATCATCATCATCATCATCATTATTATCATAATAGTTATTATCACTATTAATATCATTAGTATATTATTTCATTATTATGTAATTATCATTGCTCAGATGTGATATGTTTCATTTTTCCGCCGCTTTATGTTGATTTTCCAAAAGGGATGTTTTATTTTACTGGAATTGCATACCATTCCTCTCTCCTTCCCCACCCACCATGAACCAACACTTCATGCTGTTGTTTTGTGTTCATCACTCGTGAAGCAGAACGAACAATTTGCCTCGTTTGTTTTGGTTTGTTGTTTGTTTTTTTTTTTTTTTTGTTTGTTTTTTTTTTGTTTGTTGTTGTGTTTTTGTTTGTTTGTTTGCTTGCTTTTTTGTTTGTTTGTCTGTTTGTTTGTTTTGTTGTTGTTTTTCTTTTTTTTCGTGGGCGTGAATGAATCTGTTGGTAAATGTTAGCAAACAGACGAGCGTCAGTGTTGACTGACTGACAATTGTGTTTGTTATTTTAACAGAAGTGCTGATGGACTTCATGTTGTTGATGTCCATTTTTCTTTTTTTTTCGGGCATCACTCTGGATCCTAAGCATAAGGTTGATTCCGTACGACGCATATCTTTATTTTCTTTCCAAAATACGTCTCTTTCCATCATGTTTCTTTTTCCTTCTACTATTCACTAGCAGCTTTTGCAACAATATTGAATTGTGGTTTTTTTATTGCATTTTTTTGTTCCCTCCACCCATATATATTGGTAGTTGTGTTGATGAGTCAAAACAAGTGCATAGCATTTTTTCGATCATCATGCAAAGAATTCTCCTCCCCGACAACCAGACTGTGTAAACATCACGTATTTGTAAGACCATTGCCCAGTTTAATACTGGAATGGGAAGGGTACGGTTTTTCCCAGCACACTGGTTTGTTTTTTATGATGACATAGACATAATGGGGGTCAGTTTACACTAGAATGGTGCCAGGATCCGCGAGTCCCCCAACGCATTTTGAATGTCCTTTCGTAGCTTACCGCTTACCCGTTTTTTGTGCGATGTAACGGCGTTTTATGACTGCCCGTACAAAGAAGACGAAGCCGGGTTGCGAGACTTACTCCTGCCCTGGGTACTTCCGCTGCCGTCAGTCTCTCGGGTGTGTCTGCACCCAGATCATGTGTGTGACGGCAGACACCAGTGTCCTCAGTATGACGATGAATGGTATTGCTCCATGTCTTGTCCTGACCAGTGCTCCTGCCAGGGCCCTGGCTTTTACCTGTAGACAGGTGTTTCCTATAGACGAGTTCCCGCCGACGTGCGCTATTTAGACGTGTCTGGTAGTAAAATGAAAGCGGAAAGTCTGCTTAGGAATACGATGCTGGTCTACATCTGAACATGACCCGCTGCTGTCTAACAGTACTGCTCCTTCCAGAGCTCCCCAACGTGCAGATTCTGGATGTCAGCGAAAACAGTTGAAGATTGTTTCTTTGGAAACCCCTCTCCAATGTCAGCAACCTAGTCATTTGATTCTAGCAAAAAAAATCCTCTAACTGATTTGTTCCACAGTGGATCAGAAGAGGCTGTGAAGTTTCCTAATCTCAGAATCATGGACTTGGCATTCGTGGAGATACCAAACCTCGACCTGAACACACTTCAGCCTTTCTCTGGACTCGTTGTCCTCAACCCTTTCTGGCAGCAATACTCGGAGCGTGACAGGGAAAGGGTATGACAATCCCCTTCTGGCTAAGTTGGATCATCGTGGCAGTGAGATGTTAGAGTTTTCTCACACCTTGTTAAAGAACCTAAGCAAGCTTAGAGAACTGCACGCCGACAGCTTCAAGTTCTGCTGTATTCAGGCTTTGCCAGACCATGTCAATACGATGGAATTGTCATGCCCCCCCTCCCCTCCCTTTTTTCCACCTGTAACAA
>JADBJO010021134.1:27500-30097 GCA_016801955.1 Conus betulinus | reverse complement strand
CACGCGTCCGGTCGTAAACGCGTGCATCAGCCGTGCTGACTTCACCTACGCTATTCAATGGTGTACGTAATATCCAACGACGTTTACTAATTTCAAAATGTGTTCGTAATCAAAAAAAAACCAACTTTACTAATATTCAAAACGAATGGACGTAATAGTCAAATGCTGTTACAATGCTTTCAAAAACGTTACGTAATATTCAAACGAACGGTTTACGTACTATTCACAATGATGTGCTAGAATGAACCCTCACACAGTGTTCAGAACATAATTTTAGAATGGAGTCTTTTTTCGGGGCCTTGTTTTCAGTATTTGGGGAATTTTCAACTGCATGATAAATATTTTCAGATTAACGAAATGTCGAAAATTGCATCTATAAAAAGAGGAAGAGGGCCGGGATAGCGTTTTCAGAAGCATGAACCAAAGCAATCTCAGACTTTGAGTCCCCTCGAGAAAGTTTGTTTGAATGGCTCTCCTATAATATCTCTCTCTCTCTCTCTCTCCTCGGTCTCTCTCTCTCTCTCTCTCTCTTTTCTTCCTTTCATGGAAAAAACTAAGCAGTGTTGGCCTATGTCTGCTAAGGAAAAATGCCGAGGGCAGCAAATCAACTGGAGGCACTGCGTCACACGTCACGGCCTGTATATATAACTCCACTAATGGCAATACTATGGTCTAATTTGTAAAGGATTGCCGTGGTGAAAATGACCCCCCCCCACCAACCCCCACCCCCGGCATATTCCAGTTAATTGAAGATGGTCAAACGACCAGCCACCGTAGCACAGCGATTAGATTCGCCGTTTCCCGGCTGAGTTTGTGGGTTTGATCCCCATCTCAGCCGTGTAATTTGTAGGATTTTTTTCTCTTCTTTTTCTTTTCTTTTTTTTTTTTTTTTTTGTCCTGACCGGCTCCTACCCGGGAGTTGAATTTGCTAGAGGCTAATTTGGGAAGACACAAACACACGGTCGAATGTCATCCACTTAATGAATGCGTCTTTCTGACTGTTGCTCAAATTTCCTGACCAACACTGCAGGTGTCTGTATTTCTCGGGCCTGGTCGAACGCCGGGATGTATTATGAAAGTGAGAGTAGAGTACAGTCCCTGTCATGCTGTCCCAGACCGGAATGGACATCCAAAGCATCGTCTTTTTCATCCTTATTGATCAGCTCAAAAAAAGTCTTATATTCTGTGTCCATTTCATGCCCGGCTGTTACGGCGACTTCAGCTTGGATTTCCTCTCCACTCCTATGCTCTTGGCGAGTTTGTGTGCTAAGGTCAGGAGTAACGGCGAATTTTATGGGAACTGTCGTTTACGGACGTGTTGGAGCCCTCTGGACAGCACGCTCGTTCACGCTGGAATCGCGACTGTACGAGCATGTTTTCAGTGTAGGGGTGTCCCCGCGAATGTTGCATCAGAGCAGGCAGCATGCACGCTGGAGCAACTCCGTGAAGCAACTCGGCATCCGTGCGGTGTCTCCTATGATGGGGTGCCTCATAGGAGGGTCGACACTGACTGCTCCCTGTGGATTGGCGGTGTGCCGTGACTGAGGCCGGTCTGGCCAGGATGTGGAAGTGGACGGTGTGCCGGAATGAGAAGCACAGGGTCAGTGCCCACTGAAGTAGTGCAGAAGATGATCCAAAGAAAAAAAAAGAGAAAAAAAAAAACAGAAAGAAAGAGAGAGAGAGAGAGAGAGAGGAGGAGAGAGAGAGAGAGGAGAGAGAGAGAGAGAGGAGAGAGAGAAGAAGAAGAAGAAGAAGAAGAAGCAGAAGAAGAAGAAGAAAGAAGAAGAAAGAAGCAGAAGCAGAAGAAGAAGAAGACGAAGAAGGAGATGGAGGAGGAGGAGGAGGTGGTGGAGGAGGAGGAGGAGAGAAGAAAAAATGGCTAAGAGATCAGGCGAAGAGACAAAACCATTTCAACGGTAATTACAGATATTGGTAAACAAATGTTGGTAAACGACCATTGGTAAACAAATATGATACTTAGAAAGAACAGATGGAAAGCGAAACTTCTCGTGCACTGGAGCGGCTGACAGTCACCACCACACACACACACACACTATGATGACAACAGCACAGCCAATGTTAGGAAGGTACCCATGGTCTGTCTGACCAGCGTGTTGGGCTAACGCGTACGTCAGACATCTGCAAAGCCGTTGCCACGAGACCATCTTCTTCTTCAATTCTCTCTTCTTCGTCAGTAAGTCTTTTATCCATCCCCTTTTCAATCATACACGGCAGTGTGGGTCTGGAAACTTAGTGGATGTGTATAGCGTCTAATAATAATCATGGACTTGTCCGCACGCTGTGACACCCTTGATGACACTGAAACTGAAGCTGGCGATGACCGAGGATGGAGATCTGGGCAGCTGCTCCAACATCCCACCAACCAACCTGTGTTTACTGACACTGATGATGACGGTGGTGATTTGTCATCGTTTTGCACAGATTCCTAGCCTGCTGGCTGAAGATGAACAGGAGAAAAAACAAAAACAAAAAACAAAAACAAAAAAAAAAAAAAGAAAAGAAAAAAGAAAACAAACAAAAAAACCCAGATACCCCCACAAGTGCGGGTAGGATCCAGAGAAGTACTGTTCTCAACC
>JADBJO010021134.1:17500-22500 GCA_016801955.1 Conus betulinus | reverse complement strand
ATCTTTTTTTTTATTTTTATTTTCTTTTATTAATGACTAAGGGACCGGTTTTCACATTGATAGGCAATAGACGTACACATGAAATATACAAAATGTGCTCGTGGAAATAATGTTAACCGCTCCCCCCCACCTCCCCCCCCCCCCTCCCCCTCAAAAAAAAAAAAAAAAAAACAACATTGGGGCGATTACAAGTTTGTAGCCTCAGACACTCGACATTGTTTCCTCCACCAGTGTCTTGGACACATATTTGGGCACCCCCGAAGTCGAAATGCGGCTACTTTAAAAGATGGAATTAGAAATAGTCCCAAACGCGAAAAAAAACTCCACGAATGACGAAACTCTGAGTTCTACGCGAGGAACAGAGAAGAAGAAGAAGAAGAAGAAGAAGAAGAAGAAGAAGGAGGAGGAGGAGGAGGGGAGGAGGCGGAGGAGGAGGACGAGAAGAAGAAGGAGGAGGAGGAGAGGAGGAGGAGGGGGGGGAGGAGGAGGAGGGGAGGAGAGGAGGAGGAGGAGGAGGAGGAGGAGGAAGAAGAAGAAGAAGAAGAAGAAGAAGAAGAAGAGAATAGGAGGAGGAGGAGGAGGAGAGGAGGAGGAGGAGGAAGCCGTACTCAGACTCGTATTACGAATTCAATTCATTAACAAAAAAGAGCAGAAATATGAAAGGGAACAATACAAAAACAAAAGCAAAAGCTCTCCATAAACAATCAAACATACAAATAACAAAACAAAACAAAACGAACATGCGCAGTGGGACAAAGTGTCCCTAGCAATCTCTGGTGGACGCAGTCGTTTTCGTGCTCAGCTAATTTATGCTTTACCATTATCTGAGCGACAGGAAAAGAAAGTGTAGGTAGTGAGTGACTGTCCATTTCTAGCTACGTCAGAGACATACATCATAATTATACACTTATTGACGGAGCCTCCCAAACACTTTGTGAATTATCACTGTCCGTTTACTTTCTGAAGGTGTTGCTCAGAGAGAGAGAGAGAGAGAGAGAGAGAGAGAGAGAGAGAGAGAGAGAGAGAGTTGTCTAAGTGGATGAGAGAGAGAGAGAGAGAGAGAGAGAGAGAGAGAATCTGAGTGAGTGTGTGTGTATGTGTGTGTGTGTGTGTGTGTGTGTGTGAGAGAGACAGACAGACATAGACAGACAGACAGGCAGACAAAGACAGAGAGACAGACAGACATAGACAGACAGACAGGCAGACAAAGACAGACAGAAAGAGAGAGAGAGAGACAGTGAAAGAGAGAGAGAGAGAGAGAGAGCTGTTCTGTTTGATAACATATTGCTCAAGGACATGAATCTGACAAATGAGCAAAGACCAGGAGAAGAAAGAGGAGACGGGACATAATCACTTTTATCGTCAACAATGTACCCTACGATACCAATCGACCTCCGCCCCCTCCCACTTCCTTTCCCACTCCTAACTCTCTCTCCCACCCCTCTCCCCACCCACTCTTCTTCCTTCCTGATAGTAATAATGAGGACAATTTCTATAGCGCCCATCCTAACAACGTAGACTACAGGGCGGTTCACACAAGTTTTAACAAATCAATATCTAAAACATACGCTAGACACACACACACACACACACACACACACACACACACACACACACACACACACATACACACACACGCGCGCGCGCACACGCACATACACACATACATGCATGCACGCACACGCGCACGCACACACATACACACACGCACGCACACACACACACACACACACACACACACACACACACACACACACACACACGCACGCACGCACACGCACATGCTCGCACACTCACACACACAGGCAAACGCACGCATACACACACTCACACACACACGCACGCACGCACACACACACACACACACACACACACACACACACACACACACACACACACACACACACACACCACACACACACAACACAACACAGTAACAAAACACACACACACACACACACACACACACACACACACACACACACACACACACACACACACACACTGTATAACAACACGGTGAACGACTCATCCGTACACGAGCAAGTGCATATGCTTTCCTCTCTGACCTTGTGTCTGTCGATGCCTTGCAGGAAGTTGAGGTCCACCTGTTCGGACACGCCCCCGTGGACTACCAGCACGCGCTCGTTAATTACCGTTACTATGGGCAACCAGCTGAACACGTCCTCGAACAAACGGACCACCTTGGTGGCGTTGTCCTTGGTGAAGGAAAGACAAAAAGGAGCGTGTGTGTGTACGTGTATGTGGGATGAGATTATAGGGTGAAGTGTGTGTGTGTGTGTGTGTGTGTGTGTGTGTGTGTGTGTGTGTGTGTGTGTGTGCGTGCGTGAGTGCGTGCGTTTGCGTGCATGCGTGCGTGAGTGCGTGCATGCGTGTGTGTGTGTGTGTATGTGTGTGTGTGTGTGTGTGTGTGTGTGTGTGTGTGTGTGTGTGTGTGTGTGAGAGTGAGTGAGTGTGTGTGTGTGTGTGTGTGTGTGTGTGTGTGTGTGTATGTGTGTGTATGTGCGTGTGTGTGCTGTGAAAAGGTCACTGACATCATTAACTGACCTTTTCTCCTCTTTGGACCGTTCAGTCTGCGTGTGGACAAGCCCTGGCGATTTAGATTGATGAATGCAACTGTCTGTTCTCTCTCTGTCTGTCTGACTCTCTCTCTCTCTCTCTCTCGCCTGTTCTCTCTCTCTCTCTCTCTCTCTCTCTCTCTCTTCTCTCTCTCTCGTCTGTTCTCTCTCTCTCTCTCTTTCTCTCTCTCTCTCTTTCTCTCTCTCTTTCTCTCTCTCTCTCTCTCTCCTCTCTCTCTCTCCTCTCTCTCTCTCTTTCAGTTACGGAGTAATCAAGACCTTTTCCACATCACTAGCACATAAGAATATGATACATAGAATTATACCATAAGGTAAACACACACACAAACTGCACACATACATATGACTACATGCGTAGATACACACAAATATGCTTACAGATGTATTCACTAACACTAACACACACACACACACACACACACACACACACACACACGCACGGGCGCGCGCTCGCACACACGCGCACGCGCGCGCGCTCGCATACACACAGTATAAAAAAGTTTAAAGAGAACAAAACGCAACACTCACACACATACACGCGCTCGCATGCTTACGAACATGCAGGCACGCACACTCATACACACATACAGAGAGAGAGAGAGACAGACAGACAGGCAGAGAGAGAGAGAGAGAGAGAGAGAGACGAGAGAGAGAGAGAGAGAGAGAGAGAGAGAGAGAGAGAACATCATCCACACTCATTAACCAAAATAACTGTACATGCTGTACTCACTTTGTACTTCTTCATTATTTCTCGGATAAATCCGTAGCTGCCAGACAAAAGAAAAAGGACAGGTCAGCCTCTTTTGGTCATTAATGTTAAAGCCCTCTCTACACGAATCACATCAACCATAGGTCAGCCTCTTTGGGTCATTAATGTTAAAGGCCTCTCTACACGAATCACATCAACCATAGGTCAGCCTCTTTGGGTCATTAATGTTAAAGGCCTCTCTACACGAATCACATCACCATAGGTCAGCCTCTTTGGGTCATTAATGTTAAAGGCCTCTCTACACGAATCACATCAACCATAGGTCAGCAACAACTACAACAATAAAAACAACGACAAAAAAATCAATAACAATAATTAAAATGATGCACAGCATATAAACGTACTCCCAGTTTATCTTGAATACGCGTGAGATATTTCATAAAGACAAAAAAACCGTTTTGGCCCATTATAGCGGTTAGTAATGGCTTTTCTGGTAAACATCGGCCATCAACTGTGACCCATAATGTACATACCTACAAATTTTCAGAAAGATTTTCCATAAAGAAGAAAACCGTTATGGGCCGTTATAGCCGTTAGTAATGGATATAACGGTAAATAACACATCGGGCATAATCCGTGACCCATAATGGACACACCTAAAAATTTTCAGAGAGATCGGCCCGGTAGTTTTGTCTGGAGCGAGTGGAACACATTTTGACCACAGACGGACAGGCAGACAGACAGGCAGGCAGGCAGAAAGACAGACAGACAGGCACACACACACACACACACACCACACACACACACACACACACACACACGCACACGCACAGAGCATTTCTTCGTTCCCATTGTAAAGTACTCCCTGTTTTATAAGAACTGGGAGTACAAAAACGACATTAAACAACGGCTACAACAACAACAACAACAACAAAACACACCAAAGTGCTTCGGCACACGTCTGATACATCATTGTATATCACATTTTCTGCATGACGTCAGGGGCTGATTTCCTTACGAAGAGCACGTCGCCATACTTCGACTCCCACCTCTCCTTGTTACCACCTACGCCCTCTCTCCCCCCCCCCCACTTCTTTCTTTTTCTTTTTTTTTTCCCTGGAAAGAGACGAAGAAGGGAAAGGGGAAAGAAGGGGATGAGGACCTCGTCCCGTTCGAGATTTCAGTCGAACGACCAATAAGAGATAGATAGCTTTCTGGGCGAAAGAGTTCTCCATGTAGACGCCCCTGCCCCCCCCCCCCCCCTCTCTCCCCTGTGTGTGTGTGTGTGTGTGTGTGTGTGTGTGTGTGTGTGTGTGTGTGTGTGTGTGTGTGTGCGTGCGTGCGTGCGTGCGTGTGTGTGTGTGTGTGTGGTGTGTGTGTGTGTGTGTGTGTGTGTGTGTGTGTGTGTGTGTGTGTGTGTGTGTGTGTGTGTGTGTGTGTGTGTTGTTGTTGTTGTTGTTGTTGTCGTCTTCAACTTAACGTTTTTCCACATTAAGTGATATTTGACGAAGAGATATAGGGTGTGGAGAGGAGGGGGAGGGAGGGCATGAGGAGGAGTGGGGTGTGTGGACTATGTTGCAATCATATACAGAAAAAAAAAAAATTTAAAAAAAAAAAAAAAGAAAAAAGGCATCTTTACTGTACAATAAAAATTTCAAAAAGATATGGGAAAACCAACTTTAAATAGCTAT
>JADBJO010021134.1:0-12500 GCA_016801955.1 Conus betulinus | reverse complement strand
AGTCATAAACATACACATAGCACACTCGCGCGCGCGCGCGCGCACACAAACACACACACACATAATGTTGCCTACATAAACACACAATATGACACGGTGAACAGTTCACTTGTATGCGTAATGTAAAACGCTGGGTCCAATTCACGCTAGGCCTCAAAATGCTTATAAAGGATTCTATACAGTGATTTGATGCAAAATCCTAAATGCGGCGTGTAGCCACACTAAGAAATCTCTGAGCAATCAATGGTGTTTTACCTTGTCTTTGGTTTGCTGTCTTGACAGAATCGACCGCCGAATATGTTTTTTCTTTATTTCTTTTTTTTTTTTTAAACATCATTTGGTTTGTGGTTTAGTTTAAAACGCCTCGTGGGCGATTGGTCCATAAACATTGATGATTATTTTAGGGTGTCATTTCATCTATTTATGAGAAATTTATTTTTGTAACTGGGGAAAACGTTTCTGTGCTCTCTGCTTCCCCACACAAGGGAGATAAATAGGTTATAATGGGATGGGTCTGACGTTATTATCGTTCGCGCATTAGCTCCCTTCCATATGAGAGAGAGAGAGAGAGAGAGAGAGAGAGAGAGAGAGATTAGCTGAGGGGGAGGGTAGGTGGACGTGCAGTCCAGGAAGGATGGGCGCGAGGGAATGGATGCACATCATCATTATGATTGTTCTCGACAACTGTCCTAAAATGACGACGACGATGATGATGATGATGATAATGATGATGACAACAACGACGACGACGACGACGATGATAATGATGATGATGATGATGACGATGACGACGACGACGACGATGATGATGATGATGATGATGACGATGATGATAATGACAATGATGATGATGATGATGATGATGAAATGATGATGACATCGATAATAATCATAACAAAGTATCTTTATAAAGCACATTAGTCAGATACTCTGGTGTCAGCGCTTTACTAAAGAAACAAGAAAAAGCTAAATTTCTCAATATCAGTCGTCAACCCCCACCCCACCCTCTACCTCTTCATTTCCACCCTCCTATCCCCATGCGCTCACGCACGCATATACGGACACATACACACACACACACACACACACACACACACACACATGCGCGCGTGCTGCTAAACTGGCTTACACGCATCGCAATCTGTGGTAATAATGAACAGCTGAACAGTTGGTCGTGTTCATACCGGTAAGTTTTTGAATACGATTTAAAGGTACGTAGTGAATCAGAATGTCGCAGAATCTATTGCAGGTAGGATGTTTGTTGCATGCTGAGAGAGCCTTATAACAAAAGATCTCTGACTATTTGTTTTTGTCTTTATTAAGGAAGAGTTTTCACTTTCGACCGTCAGATACACACAGCTAAGGTGAGGCACTGGAGCGTAATCACCGTGTCACAGCTCCCCCTCTCACCTATCAATTGTTTATTATAGAAACTAAAAATAAAGCATCACGTGGAACAAAGAAAAGCGCGATGAATCATACCAAAAAGTCGATGGTCTGAACATGAAACATTACATGAGCAACACCCACAAGACATAAACATTCTTAATATAAGATTTTGTATTATATTATTACTATTATTATTATTATTATTTTTTTTTATTTTATTTTATTTTTTTTAGAAAATTTGAACCTTCGTGTTCAAAGCATGGGAAATTAGAATATTTGGTTGCATTTTTTTTTTTTTGAACAACCACAAAATACATTCTTTCACAAAAATCTAACACAATAAGCAATCATTGTACCAAACATCTGTTTGGAAGCGAGTTGCTAGAGAATCATCACATGCAGGGGACATCATGAGTGAACCCTCGCTGCATTATTCTACTCGTCGCTGAAGAGGAACAGATGCCCACTACCAGTCGTGTGGACTGCGGAATGTGCCCAAGCGTGTCTTTAATAGGATCCCCTAGACAGCTAGGTGGACTGGGGTGTGTGCCTGAGCGTGTCTTTAATAGGACCCCCTAGACAGATAAGTGGACTAAGTTTGTGCGCTTGAGCGTGTCTTTAATAGGACCCCCTACACAGCCAGGTGGCCTTCGGGAACAGCAACGCCGAGAACTACAGACTTAACTCTGGGAAACCTTGTCCTTCAGGGCTTCCGGCCAACAGGACGTTAATCTCACCGTCAAGAGAGAGAGAGAGAGAGAGAGAGAGAGAGAGAGAGAGAGAGAGAGTGTGGTGTGTGCTGGAGCGTGGCTTCTCGTACCCTGGCTAAAAGACTCCAGGGATCATCCGAACAGCCAAAGTACTTGAACACTGTGGTACAAAGGCATCAGCTGGGGATGAGAACATTACGTGTGTGACCGTTTTTGATTACCCCGCCACGTGGGCAGCCATACTCCGACTTCGGGGGTTTTGGAGACTGATAGTGTTACGCTAGGAGCTTGTCACAACCGAAGACAATCCCCGCATAACTGTGCTGAGCATGACAACATTTTGATGTAGCCTTGGTGTTCTAGCCTATGTCAATTGGCCTGACACAGCCTTAAGCCAAGGCGGAAAAGAGAGTCTAACCACGAGACTTCGCTAGCTGTATTGTTGCCACCGCCAAGAGATGACGGCGTGACTACCAAGAAGCCACAATGTTGGTGCAGAGGTCGATTAAACTGGCTTTTTGCCAACAAGCGGAGTTTCCGAATCTGGGTCTGGATTCGATGCAGTGAGGACTTTTTTGCTAGAAAAAGCATGATAATGGTAATGTCAAACCAATGACTGATACATCGGATTCACAATGCTGTGCATAGTGATAGGTTTATATATAAACATGTTTTTGAAACAAACCCTGGGCTCATAATAAATCCGATTAAATGTGCCGCCCTCTCTCTCTCTCTCTCTCTCTCTCTCTCAAGCACATAATGCGGTCCTCCTGAGATACACTGGCCATTTTTTACGAATGTTGTCTTAGAGGTCTCCAAGAGATGCTTCCACTGGCCAAACTAGCATCTCTGAAACACAGCTCTGCTGATCGCACGCTCTCTCATGCCACAGCTTTGCTTTTGTGTGCACTTCCTCTGGCCACGGAACCAAAAGAACAAACAACGGACTTCACGATTTTCTGTTCTGTTTCTTGTATTACATGAAGCAAGAGACCTCACCATTGACCCAGCAACGGGGCTGCCAGGATTTGAACACACACGGGGATCTGTTCTTTTCCTTCAGCAGTGGGAAAAACACGGCTCGGAGTGAAAGGAATGTGGGGCGGCGTCTGGCCTTTGCATTGCTGCTGGCTCCGCCACTACTGTCAATAACCGCAGACAGACATGAAGCACCAGTAGTTGTTACCCCCAGGCCCGTGCGGGGGGAGGTGGGGGGGGGGGGAGGAGGGGGGTACCTTTGGCCTGGGGGGGGGGGGGGGGGGGGGAGGAGGGGGGGGGGGTACCTTTGGCCTTTCCTTGGAAACTGTGGTTGGTGTCAATATCCGCTGACATTCTTGCGGTGGCGAGGAGCGGAAGTTTGATGGCAGGGAGTCATCGATTCTTGGGATATATTGAAGGAGAGAGAGAGAGGAGAGAGAGAGAGAGAGAGAGAGAGAGAGAGACAGACAGACAGACAGACACACGCACACACACAAAGACGCAGAGAGAGAGAGAGAGAGAGAGAGAGAGAGAGAGGAGAGACAGACAAACAGACAGGCACACACACACACACACACACACACACACACACACACACACACACACACAGAGAAAGAGAGAGAGACAGAGAGACACACACACACAAAGACGCAGAAAGAGAGAGAGAGAGAGAGGGAAAGAGAGTGAGAGACCCAAAGACAGACAGAGAGAGAGAGATGGGGGGGGGGGGGGAGAAAGAAAAGAAAGAGAGAGAGAGAGAGAGAGAGAGAGAGAGAGAGAGAGAGAGAGACAGACAGACAGACAGACAGAAAGACAGACAGAAACAGAGACAAAGAGAAAGAGAACTTTGTGAACCCAATACACTGTTTCCGTTTTAGTGTTGTCACATTCTATCTCTTCATGCTGATTTGTTCTTTCACCCCCACCAAAGAAAAATCCAATTCTCTGCCCTTTCTGTTATGCTGAAAAAGAAAGAAAGAAAGAAAGAAAGAAAAAAAAGGAATGCGGATTTTTCCTGGGTCACTTTAGCAAGCTGTGACACTGCTGTTTTACGTCTGGCGCCTTTTACCATCAGAGAAGATGTCGTGGAAGCTGACAGCCTCGATCATTCTTTGGTCCCAAGACTCAAAGAAGACCCCGCCACCGGCTGTAGGTTAGTCATCAGAATGCCAGACACTCGATCGTCTGCCAGCACTGCCCTTCTCTTTCCGTTTTCTTTTCTTTCTTTCTTTCTTTTTTTAAATTTTTTTTTTTTTTTATAAACTACAAGTATTGTTCAAGCAACACGCATTTGACCCACACCTTCCCATCTTTGACTGTTCAAGTCAGCTATCACGCATATCTTCTGTTTTGTTGTCCTATTTCTTCTACTTCTCCATTCGTTGTTGTTTGTTGTTGTTGTTGTTGTTGTTGTTGTTGTTTCTTCTTCTTTCTTCTTCTTCTTCTTCTTCTTCTTCTTCTTTTTTTCTTTCTTCGTCTTCGTCGTCGTCATCATCATCATCATCATCATCATCATCATCATCATCATCATCATCATCATCATCATCATCATCATCATCATCATCATCATCTATTTCTTCTTCTTCTCCTCCTCCTCCTTCTCCTCCTCCTTCTTCTTCTTCTTTTTCTTCTCCTCCTCCTCCTCCTTCCTATATATGATATCATTCTACTGCGAAAAAATCGTTACCTCACTTACATGTCTACAACCACAAAAACATCTGACGGGACATCACAAACAAAAGTTTTCCTCCTGAACACTCGTACTTTACTACGATCAATTAGCAAATGGTTTGTTGAGTCACTACTCTCCCTCCCTATCCCCTTTTCCCGCGGGCAGTCCTGTTTTCATCAAAAAAATTTGTTCATGTTGCCCCCCCCCTCTCCCCCCTAAATCCCTCAGTTCAAAATATCTTCCGACGTCATTATTAAGCTAACACTTTTTTTGTTGTTGTTGGTGGTCTAACTCTTTACTTCGATCTTTTAATACATGAAGTCGAAAATATAATGAGGCAGAGAACAGCAAACAATAAACAAGTACGGTAACTCTTGCTCCCATAAGAAATCCTACCTCAGCGTAACTTTTATTCAAGACTGGCACAGCCTTTTCAACTTGTATTAAATCAGACAAATACAAAGACGAACAATCTAATAGCGGGGGAAAACAAGCGCAGGCCAACAACCCCTCCGTCATCACAATAATGACTTGGCAAAGATTTGAACTTAGAGGCAGAGGGGTGGAGGAGGGGGTGGGGGTGGGGGGAGTTGAAGATGAAGAAAATGGGGATATAAAATTTAGAAAATATATTATAGATATGAAAACTCTTCACTAGCTGCATGAGGGAACCATCGTAACCCCTCTCGGTGGTTTATGCTACATGGTTTGGGGAGACATTACTCTCCCTCCCTCTCCCCTCTACCCTGCTCTCTCTCTTCCCCAATGCATCGTTTTAGTAGTTTTCCTATTTCCCAGTTTACGATCTTTTACTGAATGCTCTGCCTAAACGACATTCCTTTCTCCTGCCATTTTCTATCCTTTACTACATATGATTATATTTCAACCAACTCAGCTCTCTAATTACCTTTCACTAAGTTTCATTCAGCTGACGAAGCAATCAACACTCTAGTCATTATGATAATAATTGCATGATAACTCTAACAATTTTGTTGTTGGCTAGTCCTTACTAATTTTCTTCTTCTTTCTTTCTTTCTTTCTTTTTTTTTTTTTTTTTTCTTGTTGTTGTTGTTAGTCCGTGTTAAAATTTCGTCTGGGGAAGATGCCACGTCAACAGATGGGAGACAATCAGGTAATTTTGCAACATTTTCTTCGCGATGATGTATTTCCGATAAACTCCCTTGAATGGCAAGCTCTCTCTCTCTCTCTCTCTCTCTCTCTCTCTCTCTCTGTGCGTGCGTGGATGCGTGCGTGCATGCGCGCGTGTGTCTGTGTATGTGTGTGAGACCAAATAATAGGATGGCGTGTGTGTGTGTGTTTGTGTGTGTGTGTGTGTGTGTGTGTGTGTGTGTGTGTGTGTGTGTGTGTGTGTGTGTGTGAGAGAGATAGAGACAGAGAGAGAGAGAGAGAGAGAGAGAGCAAACATTATGATGGCACCCGTCGGTACGGTGCAACAAGAAAAGCGGTTCGGTAAACACACACACACACACACACACAAACAGCAACAACAACAACAAAAGACAACCAAAAACAAAGTACAAAAAAACAACAACTAAAAGACACAACAAAAACAAAAAACCACCACAAAAAAAAAAAAAAAAAAAAAAAGTTGAAATTTGCATTCGATTTTGCAAGCAAGAAAAAGATGAATGAATGATTATGAAATTAAACCCTTCACACTACACTACATCTTGTGACATCATCAGCCAGGCTGTCGTCCCAGTGGCACAGCAGGTGGGAAAGGCTGGACGGCTGCTGTCGCTGGAGCGACTGCTACTGTCAACACTATTTCTGTACTTCAGTTCTCATAGAACATGGAGTACTTTACAATGGGGACGAAGAAACGCTGCCTGTCTGTGTGTCTGTCTGTCCGTGGTCAAAATGTGTTCCACTCGCTCCAGACAAAACTTTTGGCCCGATCTTTCTGGAAATTTGTAGGCATGTCCATTATGGGTCACGGATGATGCTCAATGTGTCATTTCACCAGAATAGCCGTTACTAACGGCTATAACGGCCCCAACGGGTTTCTTCTGTTATGGAATCTCAGTGACGGAAATACATTATGACGCAGGTTTGACTGTGACGTCAAATACTTTATGACGCATGTTTGTTGTGACGTTTATCAGGAAGATAAACTGGGAATACGTTTATAGGCTTTGCATCGTTTTTTCTTTGTTATTGTTGAAACAGTGAAAGCTGCTAGTACTACTGACCTATTTCTATCAACGGCATGCTGAATGTCATTACCACTACATCAATTACCTCCAAAATCAGTTATTGCTACTCCCACAACAAGAATATCTACTATCTTCTCCTCCTACATCTACTGTTGTTGCTGCTCCTACTTCTGCTGATAGTGCTACTGCTGCTGCCGCTGCTACTACTACCACTACTACTGCTACTACTACTGCTGCTTCTATGGCTGCTGCCTCTACTGCTACTGATACCACTGCTGCTGCTGCTGCTGCTGCTACTGGTGCCGCTTTTGCTAATTACTGCTGCTGCTGCTACTGCTGCTGCTGCTACTACTATTAATGCTACAGTTTTTGTAGCTGTCGCCTCTCTCGCTGCTGCTAAGGATAACGCTGTTAAAATCGCCGCCTCAGCCACGGTTCTACTGCCGCTGCTGCTTGTAGTACTATTACTACTTCTGCTGCAGCTGCTTGTGCTGAAACTATTACTGCTGCTTGTAGTACTACTATACTACTACTACTGCTTCTAGTACTGTTACTACTACTGCTGATGCTTGTAGTACTAAAACTACTACTGCTGTTGCTGCTGCTTGTAGTACTATTACTACTACTACTGCTGCTTATGCTGTAGTGTATTATTACTACTGCTGCTGCTGCTGCTGCTTGTAGTACATTTACTACTACTGCTGCTGCTCGTGCTTATAGTGTATCACTAGTGCTGTTGCTGCTGATTGTAGTACTAAAACTACTACTGCTGTTGGTGGTGTGCTTGTAGGACTAAAACTACTACTGCTGTTGCCACTGCTGTAGTACTAAAACTGCTACTGCTGTTGCGCTGCATGTAGTACTAAAACTGCTACTGCTGTTGCTGCTGCTTGTAGTGCTATTACTACTGCTGTTGCTGCTTCTTGTAATTACTTGTATTACTACTGCTGTTGCTGCTGCTTGTAGTACTAAAACTGCTACTGCTGTTGCTGCTACTTGTAGTACTAAAACTACTTCTGCTGTTGCTGGTGCTTGTAGTACTAAAATTACTACTGCTGTTACTGCTGATTGTAGTGTTATTATCGCTGCTACTGCTGCTGCTGCTGTGCTTGTAGTGCTATTACTACTGCTGTTGCTGCTTCTTGTAATTACTTGTATTACTACTACTGCTGCTGCTGCTGCTATAGTTGCTACCTGTACTCCTGCTGGTGGTGGTACAATTGTTAATGTTGTTGCAGCTGTTTTTACTACCACAACTGTTGATGCTGTTACTGCTGCTGAAGTTGTTACACCAACTACTACAACAACAACAGTAACACCACTGTCATCAACATAACAAGTGGGCCTATTTCTTGCTGCTGCCGCTGTTGTTACTACTACTACTACTACTACTACTACTCCACTACTACTATTACTACTTTTTTTAAACACTACCATTATGATACGAGTAAGTCTATTTCTCGGTGCTGCTATTATTGCTACTTCTACAGCGACTGCTGCTGCTACTGTTACTGCTACTAGTACTACCATACTACTACAGCTACGAACATTACAGTCAACATACGAGTAGGCCTATTTCTTGATGCTGTTACAACTGCTGCTGCTACTGCTTCTACTACTACTACTACTACTACTGTATTACTACAGCAATGAACATTACAATCACTGTATGAGGGGGACGCCGCTGCTGTTACTACTGCAACTACACTAATATCATTGCTGCTGCTGCTGCTACTACTACTTCTGCTACTGGTTTTACAATAGTGAACACTACCATCAATAATATGAGTAGGCCTATGTCTTGCTGCCGCTGCAGTTGATGTTGCTACTGCTACTACTACTGCTACTGCTGCTGCAACTCCTACTGCTACTTTTACTATACTTCTACAGCTATGAACACTACCATCAATTTATGAGCAGGCCTATTTCTTGGTGCCGCTGCTTTTGCTATCGCTGCTACTACTACTTCTACTGCTACTGCTGCTGCTGGTACTACTACTACTACTACTCACCTGTTTACTTTTGAAGGCTTGCACGAGACTCTGCACCTGGGCGCGGGTGATGGGAAAGGTGAGGTGGGGTCCTTGTAAGAGGTCTCCACGGGGATGGTGTCGGGATCCGTCTCTTTCAGCAAGGCCTTGTCCTCGCTCTCCAGCTCGTCCGACATCATGGTGCCTGAAATCACCAATCACCCACACCGCCACACGGTGAATTCACCACGGCTCTTACAGGACAAGGAGGACTTTGCCGTCTCGTCTTTTGTGCCACTCCAGGTGGCGCGCCACAGACTCAGCCCGACCCGGCCCAGCCCAGCCTGCCACAGTCCCGGCATCGGCAATTCTTAGGGAGCAATCAATGACAAGCCGTCAAGAGGCAACCCACCCGGAGGAGACACTGCGCTGCTGCCGAGTCACTTCGGTGGTGTTCAGTGGCGCCAGTTCTGATCCAACATACGAAGGACACCACGTACTAAGCACCCCCTCCCCCCACTCCCCACGCCCCTACTGACGACAATAATTGCTTAGTCGCAGAGCCAGCGTGAAGTGAGCTCTTCCTCCGGAGGACGTCACCACGTCCGTCCAACCCAACGACAGACCCCATGGACTCGCCACTACCAGTGACCCCATGGACTTTTTTTCTCCGGGGGTTGGTGAGACGCGAGATCACATGGTCTGTATATAACAGAACGTCTGGTCGTATAAACTTACAAGGGAAAAAAATCAATCACTATTCTGCCGGATAAACAAATTACAAGACAAAACACACGATACGTTTTGGCTGCTTTGGTCTTCTTCAGGCAAGGTAAACAACATTCAGGAAAAAATGGAAAAAAAACAAAACAAAACAAAACAAAACAAAAATAACAAACAAAAACGAGCAATCAATTATCTCCTCAAACTGGGCTCAAATTGAACGTTGAATGAAAACGCGTTGCTGGGAAAGAGACAATACGAGTTTAAATAATAATGATGATAATAATAATAATAGTAGTAATGATAGTAACTATAATCATCATCATTATAATAGTAAAATGACCGAAATTGTTTCCCCCTCCGACAATCGCTCTAAGAACTACAAGGTCCGACTGTCACAGTCTTTTCCCCGAAAGCTGGAGTGGGGTGACCATGTTTGTGCTGGCAAAGAACAGTGCAGTGGACATTCCTGGAGAATGTGGATTGGTGGTGTCGGTCCGGATTCGCAGCGACGATATTTGGAAGCGCTTTTTTGTTTCTTTTCTTTTTTCTTTTTCTTTTTTCTTTTGCTGTCCCATCTTCTGCGCCATCTCAGTGGCATTGCACTCACGCCCGCCGCTCATTCGGAGCCCCGTCCACAGCCCAAGCACCGGCATTCCACTGGGAACAATCAATGTGAAAGGGCAACCCACCAGAGGAGACACTGCATTGCCGCCGAGTCACTTCGGTGGTGTTCAGTGGAGCCTGCTCTGATCTAACACCACGCAGGACACCCCACCTCCTAGGGCCCCTCCCTACTAACGACAATTATTTGCTTGTTAGTCGTGGAGCCGGCTTGAGCGGCCTCTCCCTCCAGAGGATGCCACCACGTCCGCCCAAACGACAGCAATCATGAATTTGCCGATACCGGTGACCCCGATAGAATCAGACCAAGGCTATGGACGTTCAGAGGCGCTTATTCTGAGTACGGAGTGCAGACAGCCTTTAGGGGACAATGCCTTCGTCTGAGTGATCCGCTCTGGGGACCGGAATAGCCCAGTGGCAGAACGCCGGACTCGTCATCTTGGTGATCCTGGTGTTGCGGGTTCGAATCACCGCCGGGCCGTTTCGGTACAAGGGGATTTTTCCCTCGGAGGTAACATTGGGTTCTGACTCCATTTCCTATACAATCCTTCGAATGAGACTATAAACCAAGGTTCCGTGTGTGAACGCACGCATAACATCTTGCATACATATAAAATCCAATCAACAACTTTAGGAAGAGAAGGCTAGTTTGGCCGTTGGTATGGATGACACGTTACACATAGCATGCACTTTCACCGAAGCTGGAATATGGCTGTCTTAATGGCGGGATAAAAAACGGCCATATACACACAACACTCCACTCCCTCTGTTGGGTAGATGGGATTAATCCATGCGAATTGCCTGTCTATACAGGGAGTGTCCACAGGAGTATCAGCCTGCGTACTCAGAAGTGATCCTCTCTTGTCAAACAGGAGAGTCTGTTAACTAAAGCCAGAATGTTGGCTTTTTAGCTCGTTGTTCTTTGATTGTTGACTTGGATCAGGAGCTTAAACTCCTCTTCTATATTGCCTAGTCCGTTGTAAAAAACAAAACAAAACAACAATATACGAGGAGTTGGAAGACTGTGTGTGAAATAACTAACAGTACATCCTGCACTCTTGATGACTTTATCGTGCCACCCACTGTCTCCTGTCGTGTGTGCAGGGAGTGGGTGTAAAAGTCTCCGGGTAGATAACGTGATGAGGAATGTCTGCTGAGGGTAATGACGTGGCTAGGAATCGTGGAGGGGGTTGGGATGGAGGGGGTTCGGCACCAGGGGTTAAAGGGATAGACGGGGAGTGCTGGGGTGGAGATGTGGTCAGACATGGTTACGATGACTTGGCGTAAAAAGCATGACTAACAGTAATTATTAGATGTCATCGTGTAAATGCATGACTAACGGTAATCTATAAATGTTAACGTATATCAATTTAATGATTTTCTCAATTTTTTTTTCTGTCTTAAACTCTGAACACCAAAGCTTCAAAGACAATAATAGAGCAGCACACCCTCCTCAAGTCAGCCACCACTCTGAAAATCGTCTGAGCTTAAGAATACACTGTGAAATGAAAGGGAAAAAACAACAATAAAAAACAACAATAAAAAACAACATTTACCCTACACTGGACGAGTCATCGAGCTGCAATGGTGGTGACTTTGAGGTCGTGGCTTCAAAAACTATGTCAAAACCTTCATACCACTCCGCCGGATTTCTCAGACCCGGCCGGCCGGCTTTTACTCAAAGTTGTTGAAAATGTCACAGACACAGACTGGAACTGGAACCACACAGTGCAGTTTCTGTCACTTTTGGAGACCTCGGAATTCGCGAGAAAGCCATTATTGCTGGAAGTGAGCAAGAAGTGTGTCAATTCAAATCAAATCAAATCATGTTGTTTTTTTAAGTCCTGCTGACCACAATTGCCATACCAGGGCTGAAACACTATAAAAAAAAAAAGAAGAAAGTAAATGAACTAAAATGCAAAGTTAAAACTCAACACCAGTTACTTCTGGCCATCAAAAGACCCGCAAAAGAGAGTCTGTCACACTGAAGTTGAAACCAGATCTTCTTTTAAAACAGTGATTTCTTTCAAAAAACTAGAAAATAAAACCTGGTGGAACATCCAAGAAACGTGGTAATAAGCTGACTCAGAGGTAGCATCACCCTGCAACTAAGAAGTGCAGCAGTGCCGTGTCGCCTCTGCTGGGTATCCTCACGGTGGCATGATAATGATAGCTCAATACTGAACTGCAGCGGGAAAGTCTGAATGCGTCTGGCTGCGCACGGAAGAATGGGATGAAACAGCACGAAGGTGACGTC
>JADBJO010021133.1:15000-30098 GCA_016801955.1 Conus betulinus | reverse complement strand
AAATCATCAGCACGCTTAGCCGAGCTGCATGCCACATAGCTTGGCCTTCCCACATGTGCATCACGGGCTTCAATGCATGCATCTCTCGCGCCCGTCTTTCAGGATTCACCCAAGCATACCCCATGTGCAACTCTGTACGTCGTCTGTTGTGCATCTCTGCATTCCCATATCTTTGATTACTACAGCCAGTCAGATTTACTCTCAAATGCCAACAAGAACAATTCCCATTCTGTGCAGTGAGGGATATCAGCACTGAGATTGATGATGATGATGATGCATGATGATGATATCAATTTCTGCCAAAACCATGACAGTTATTTCGTAGAATGAGAGGACAAGAAATATAATTCCCAATTTCCATAAACCATGCATTGGACCGAAGACCTTTGCTTTTGTTCTCACCAAAATACTGCATTCTTGTAAAGAATTCAGTACCTGAGGAACCTATTTCATGTTATGAATTTAAAGAACTCTGACTGGTTTGTGTTGCAGGCATCCCTCAGTCACGGGTGTGCAGCACAGTCATCTATCTATCTGCCCAGTGCTCCGTGAGATCAGATTACCCAACTATCGAAGTGTGAACAGGACAGATCTTCAGCCAGATGTAGCATACAAGGTCCGTGTGAATGCCTACAATCAGAAAGGAGAATGCGCTGATAACGATGGAACTGTACTACATGTACCAGGAAGCTGTGTGCCTTGCTTGCAAGCCTTTGGTGCTTGTGGTGGTATATATTGGACATGAAGAAAAAAGTTTCTGGAAAGTATGATGAATAGTTTTTCCATCCGGGACACAGAAAAATGACGCATTTTTACTGTCAAAGCTTTTGTGACAACAGATCATGAATGTGCGTTCCAGTTGGTCACATTATTTGATTAACAATCCAGTCGATAGTGTTTCACAGCAGCGATTGTGTTGTGTCATCAACCATGGAGTCACCATCATGTGTTTTTGCTGGTGTTGTGTTGTCAGTGTCAGCATTGTTCTGTTTACAAACAGGCATGTAGAGAAGTCTGACTGTCACTGTCAGCATTGTCCTGTTTACAAACAGGCATGTGGAGAAGTGTGACTGTCACTGTCAGCATTGTTCTGTTTACAAACAGGCATGTAGAGAAGTGTGACTGTCGCTGTCAGCTTGTTCTGTTTACAAACAGGCATGAAGAGAAGTCTGTGGACTGTCACTGTCAGCATTGTCCACACAACATGTGGAATTTTTTGGGAGCTGCTCTTTTCCTGGACACTATCCAACTCCATACAGAGCTAAAACTGATGACAGCCATCCTGGACACTATCCCACTCCATCACAGCCACTCTGGACACTATCCCACTCCATCACAGCCACTCTGGACAGTATCCCAACTCCATCACAGCCACTCTGGACAGTATCCCACTCCATCACAGCCACTCTGGACACTATCCCACTCCATCACAGCCATCCTGGACACTATCCCACTCCATCACAGCCACTCTGGACACTATCCCACTCACAGCCATCCTGGACACTATCCCACTCCATCACAGCCACTCTGGACACTATCCCACTCCATCACAGCCACTCTGGACACTATCCCACTCCATCACAGCCATCCTGGACACTATCCCACTCCATCACAGCCAATCTGGACACTATCCCACTCCACACAGCCATCCTGGACACTATCCCACTCCATCACAGCCATCCTGGACACTATCCCACTCCATCACAGCATTCCTGGACACTATCCCACTCCATCACAGCCACTCTGGACACTATCCCACTCCACAGCATCCATCCTGGACACTATCCCACTCCATCACAGCCATCCTGGACACTATCCCACTCCATCACAGCCATCCTGGACACTATCCCACTCCATCACAGCCATCCTGGACACTATCCCACTCCACACAGCATCCCTGGACACTATCCCACTCCACACAGCCATCCTGGACACTATCCCACTCCACAGCCATCCTGGACACTATCCCACTCCATCACAGCCATCCTGGACACTATCCCACTCCATCACAGCCATCCTGGACACTATCCCACTCCATCACAGCCATCCTGGACACTATCCCACTCCATCACAGCCATCCTGGACACTATCCCACTCCATCACAGCCATCCTGGACACTATCCCACTCCATCACAGCCACTGGACACTATCCCACTCCATCACAGCCATCCTGGACACTATCCCACTCCATCACAGCCATCCTGGACACTATCCCACTCCATCACAGCCACTCTGGACACTATCCCACTCCACAGCCATCCTGGACACTATCCCACTCCATCACAGCCATCCTGGACACTATCCCACTCCATCACAGCCATCCTGGACACTATCCACTCCTCCACAGCCATCCTGGACACTATCCCACTCCATCACAGCCATCCTGGACACTATCCCACTCCATCACAGCCATCCTGAACACTATCCCACTCCATCACAGCCATCCTGGACACTATCCCACTCCATCACAGCCATCCTGGACACTATCCCACTCCATCACAGCCATCCTGGACACTATCCCACTCCATCACAGCCATCCTGGACACTATCCCACTCCAACACAGCCATCCTGGACACTATCCCACTCCATCACAGCCATCCTGGACACTATCCCACTCCATCACAGCCATCCTGAACACTATCCCACTCCACACAGCCATCCTGAACACTATCCCACTCCATCACAGCCATCCTGAACACTATCCCACTCCATCACAGCCATCCTGGACACTATCCCACTCCATCACAGCCATCCTGGACACTATCCCACTCCATCACAGCCATCCTGGACACTATCCCACTCCATCACAGCCATCCTGGACACTATCCCAACTCCATCACAGCCATCCTGGACACTATCCCACTCCACGGTCACACAGCCACCTGGACACTATCCCACTTCCATCACAGCAGCTGGACACTATCCCACTCCACAGCCATCCTGGACACTATCCCACTCCACAGCCATCCTGGACACTATCCCACTCCACAGCCACCTGGACACTATCCCACTCCATCACAGCCATCCTGGACACTATCCCACTCCACAGCCACATCCTGGACACTATCCCACTCCACAGCCATCCTGGACACTATCCCACTCCATCACAGCCATCCTGGACACTATCCCACTCCACAGCCACATCCTGGACACTATCCCACTCCACAGCATCCTGGACACTATCCTGGACACATCCCATCTCTGGACACTATCCCACTCCACACAGCATCCTGGACACTATCCCACTCCACACAGCCATCCTGAACACTATCCCACTCCACAGCCATCCTGGACACTATCCCACTCCACACAGCCATCCTGGACACTATCCCACTCCACACGCCATCCTGGACACTATCCCACTCCACATAGCCATCCTGGACACTATCCCACTCCACACAGCCATCCTGGACACTATCCCACTCCATCACAGCCATCCTGGACACTATCCCACTCCACACAGCCATCCTGGACACTATCCCACTCCATCATAGCCACCCTGGACACTATCCCACTCCACTCCCATCATCCTATCCCACTGGACACTATCCCCACTATCCCACTCCATCACGCCATCCTGGACACTATCCCACTCCATCACTCCTGGACACTATCCCACTCCATCACAGCCATCCTGGACACTATCCCACTCCATCACAGCATTTCTGGACACTATCCCACTCCACACAGCATTTCCTGGACACTATCCCACTCCACACAGCCATCCTGGACACTATCCCACTCCACACAGCCATCCTGGACACTATCCCACTCCACACAGCCATCCTGGACACTATCCCACTCCACACAGCCATCCTGGACACTATCCCACTCCACACAGCCATCCTGGATGCTATCCCACTCCACACAGCCATCCTGGACACTATCCCACTCCACACAGAGCAAACCCAATCACAGCCAGTGGGTATGCTGTGCGCTTAGAGTTATCACAAGATCATTACGCACCTAGTTCTTGACCGATTAGCAACAGAGAATGTTCTTTTTTTTTTTTTTTTTTTTTTTTTTTTTTAAAGTAATTTGCATCAGACTGAAAAGTGGATGGAACAACCAAGTACACCACATGGCACTTTCTGAAGCTATATTTGAGGCTGAAAACTGTTGATGGAAAAAGTTAGCAAATTGCTTGATGAATTCCTGCTGTCAGGACATCACGGAGACACAGCACACACACACACACACACACACACACACACACACACACACACACGCACACACACGCACTACACACCACACAGACCTACACAGACACCACACAGACTGAGAGACAGCCAGATAGAGAGACAGAGACAGACAGAGAGACAGAGACAGACACAGATAGTCAGACACAGACAGACTGAGACAGACACAGACACAGACTCACACAGACACAGACACACACAGAGGAACATACACACACAAAGTGCACATGGATGCATGCACACGCAACTGACACAACTTACGGTTGTCTTTGTTGCTGATGAGTTTTGCCATATTGAAGTAAGTCTATGAACCAGGTGAACTGTACCAAGGACAAACACAGAGCTCATCTAACTGTCAGATAGAACCCTGTCTTAAGCCATGCTGCCTCAGGCCAGCAGCTGTCTGGGGCTTCACACTACTTGGAACAATTAGAAGAAAACAGACACAAAGCACCACTGTGGTGTAATTTGTCAACAGGATAGCCTAAAATTCAGCGTGATGATAAAGTTACATTGCACTAGTCAACAAGTGCAGCCGTGTTGACTTACTTGACTTATGCCTCTTGATTCCCTGAGGAACATAGGGCCGCAACGACACTCCTCCAATGCACGCGATTTTGACAGGTCCTCTTTAGCTGGGCCCACGTCATTCCGGTGGCCTTCACCTCGGCATCGACACTCCTGCGCCAAGTCCATTTTGGTCGACCCACTTTTCGTTTTCCTTGTGGATTCCAATCCAGAGCCTGCCTGGTTACACTGGATACAGGCTTCCGTAGCATGTGGCTGATCCATCCCGTTTTCTGTTTCTTTATCTCAGTTTCTATTGGAACTTGTCTTGTCGTGTCCCACAGTTGTTCATAGGAGATAACTTCTGGCCACCTGATGTTGAGGATGTTTCTGAGACACCTATTGATGAACGTCTGTAGCTTGTTGGTGTTGGTCTTGGTTACTCGCCATGTTTCTGAACCATATAGAAGAACAGACTTCACGTTTGTGTTGAAAATCCGGATCTTGTTGCAGAGTGAGAGGGCTGTTGATCTCCAGATCTGGCGCAGGGTGTTTGAAGGCGTGTCTTGCTTTGTTGATTCTGCATTTGATGTCTTCGTCTGTCCCCCCATATTTACTGACTACACTGCCCAGGTAAACAAACTTGTCAACTTCTTTGATGTCTTCTTGGTGAAGTCGGACTGAATCTTGCTGTTTGTTGTTCACCCTCATGACCTCTGTCTTCCTGGTGTTGATTTGGAGCCCAGTCTTCTCAGCTTCTTCTGAAACACAACATAGCTTCTCTTGTGCATCTTGCTGCTTGTGGGAGAGGAGACTGATGTCGTCCACGAAGTCCAGGTCCTCCAGCTGCTTCGTGAAGGTCCATTGGATACCTGTCCTCCAGCCTGCTGTAGACTGTCTCATGACCCAGTCAGTCACCATCAGGAAGATTGTCGGCGAAAGTAAGCAGCCCTGACGGACGCCGGTTTGTACTGAGAAGGGTTCCGTCAGCTTCCCATTGTGGATGACTTGGCAGGTGCATCTTTGTATAGTTGTTGGATGATGGTGACGAACTTTGGTGGAAAGCTGTAGTGGTACATCAGTTTCCAGATGACGTCTCGGTCGACACTGTCAAAGGCCTTCTGAAAGTAGATGAAAAACTGTTTACAGGGGGGTCTGCCACTCTAGGGACTGCTCGATGATGATCCGCAGTGTCGCAATATGGTCCATACATGATCTATCTTGGCGGAAGCCTGCCTGTTCTTCCCGAAGTGTCTGGTCAAGGGCGGTCTTCAGTCTCTCTAGGATTATTCTTGTCAATACTTTCCGCGGGTGGGACAGCAGCATGATTCCTCTCCAGTTGTTGCAGGACGACCGGTCCCCCTTACTTCGGCAGCTTTACAAGATGGCCTTTCTTCCAGTCTTCTGGCACTCTCTCCTGTTCCCAGATCTTGTGTAGGAGTGGGTGTAGCATCTCAGTCGAAGTCTGGATGTCTGCCTTTAGTGCTTCGGGTGGTATGTCGTCAGGACCCACTGCCTTGCCAGACTTGAGGGACTTGATGGCTTTGGTGATCTCTGTCTTCGTTGGGGGGTTGGTATTGATATCAAGAAGCTCGGTGTTCGAATCCCATCAGAGTCATGTGGGTTTTTTCTGCCCCGACTGGCTCCTACCCAGAGTTGAGTTTGCTGCGGGCTCAGTTGGGAAGACTGGGACCACACAGTCGAGTTTCATCCACTTAATGGATGCGTTTCTGAGAGTGTTGCTCAAATTTCATGATCAACACTGCAGGTACCTGTATCTCTCGGGCCTGGTTGACGCCGGGATATATTATGAAAGGAAGCATAGAGTACAGCCCTGTCATGTAGTCTCAGACCGAAATTGAAATCCGTAGCATCATCTTAATCATCCTCATTCTCATCGATCAGCATTAAAAAAAAAAAAGTCTCAAGTTCTGTGGCCCTTCATGCCATGCTCTCATGGTGACCTCAACTTCGATGTCCTCTCCACGTCTGTGGTCTTGGTTTGGTTCTGTCGGGGTCACCGGTATCGGCGAGTCCATGGGGGCTGTCGTTGGACGGACGTGGTGGCGCCCTCCGGAGGGAGAGCTCACTCACGCCGGCTCCGCGACTAAGCAATTATTGTCGTCAGTAGGGGGCTTAGTAGGTGGTGTCCTGCATATGTTAGATCAGAACAGGCGCCACTGAACACCACCGAAGTGACTCGGCAGCAGTTCAGTGTCTCCTCTGGTGGGTTGCCTCTTGACGACTTGACATTGACTGCTCCCTGTGGATTGCTGGTGCCGGGGCTGCGGCGGGGCCGACCAGGCTGTGGCTGTGGATGGGATGTCGGAATGAGCGGCGTGGGTGCACTGCCTCTGAAGTCACGCAGAGGTTGGGACAGCAAAAAAAAAAAAAAAAAAAAAAAAAAAAAAAAAAAAAAAAAAAAAAAAGCTCGTGGGTGGTGGGATGTCAGGCGGGGCTGGTGGTGCAGGTCTCTTGAGTATTTCTTTGAAGTGCTCAGCCCATCTTGCTCTCTGGTTTCTTTGCCTGAGATGGCATTTCCGTTCTTGTCCTTGACAGTGTTCTGGTGATCTCGTATAGTCTCTTCATGTTTCTTTGGCTGCTGCAGTCTCTGCTTCTTCAGTCAGCTCCTCGATGAAGTTTCTCTTGTCTTTTCTTGCACTTTTTTTTCGCTGGTCGGTTTATCTCCCAGTAGCGTGCTTGTAGTTCTTGCTTCTCTTCTTGCTTCTGTTCTTGATCTTGCGTCTGGTTGATCTTGTCTTTCAGATGTTTTCTGTCTGTGATCAGCGTCCATGTCTCCGTTGTTAACCATTCTTTATGTTTCCTTGTCTTCTTCCCTAGGACTGTTTTGCATGTTGTCTTCCAGACCTCTCGCAGACTGTGCCATTGCTCTTCTACTGTTTCCTCTGGCAGTAGGGAAAGCACACTGAACTTGTTCCTAAGCTCTACCTTGAATTCTTCTGCTTTTTCTTTCTCTTTTTAGGCTGTGTACATTAAACTTGTACGATGGTCTTCCTGCCTGGTCAGTGTAGGCTTTCAGTTTGGTCTTGAGTACTGCCACAACCAGATGGTGATCTGATGCTGTGTCCGCTCTGCTCCTCGCCCTGACGTCATGCAGGCTCCACCTCCACTTTCTGCCGATGGTAATGTGGTCAATCTGGTTCTTGGTCTTGCCGTCTGGGGAAATCCATGTGGTCTTGTGAATGGTCTTATAGGGTAATAGAGTACCTCCAATCACCAGGTCGTTGCAAGTACAGAACTCTGTGAAGAGGTCGCCGCCATTTTCATTCTGCTCTCCAACACTGTGTCTACCCATGATGAGTTCTCTGTCTGTGTTGTCTGATCCCACTTTTGCATTCAGGTCTCCCATGAGGATCTTCAAGTCTCTCCTTGGTGTTTTGACCAGGGTTGCTTGGATTTGCTCATAGAATTCTTCTTTGACCTCTATATCTGCCGTGTTTGTAGGAGCGTAGCACTGTAGGATTGTGACGTTCCTGCCCTTTGAGTTGAACCTTGCAGTGAGGATCCTTGGTGACACAGATTCCCAGGACAGCAGTGCTCGCGTTGCCTCGGGTGTCAACATCAATGCTACTCCTTGCATGTGCGATTGGCCTTCTTCCTGTCCAGAGTAGATGATGGTGTCTCCACTCGTAAGTCTTGTCTGTCCTGTTCCTGTCCATCTTGTCTTGCACAGGCCAAGTATCTTCAGATTGTATCTATGCATCTCTCTACTCACTTGAGCACTTTTTCCGGTCTTATACAGGGTTCTGATGTTCCAGGTCCCTATCCTGCTCTTGGTTTTGGACGTCAGAAGAGTAGTCGGCACACTGGCTTCCCGAAGGCTTTCACCAGCTCGCGTCATGGGCTCTACCAGAGAGGGCTCTTCCTCAACCATGTTGTTTTCAGATATTGTCATTGCGGTTTCTGTAACAGGCTGGTTTTTACAGGATCAGGTTTTTAGCCCAATTCAAACCCCGAACCTGGAGGGCCAGTGAGTGCTATTCGTCTCTACCCTTCGACCTGTCTGGCTTGGGTGGCCCTACCAGGAGATGAATCTCCGCCAGCATAGCTTTCAGGGTCATAGAGACACGCAAGCAAGCCCCCCAACAACAACAAGGTTGTACTCTCTGAGGAGGGCAGCCGTGTTAGAAGTGGACTTATTTTGCTTAACAGACATGTTTGCGCTGGTTTGTCAGTGAATAATATGGAATTAAAAGAAAAGAACCGTGCAGATATGATTCACACAAAAAAACGCATGCATGCACACACACACACACACACACACACACACACACACACACACACACACATACACATACACACACACACACACACACACACACACACACACACACACACACACACACACACACACACACACACACACACAGACAGACAGACACAGACACACACACACACACACACACACACACACACACACACACACACACACACACACACACACACACCACACACACACACACACAGGCATGCCCCCCCCCCCTACCTCTGGGGTCTGAGGCCTCCTTGTATCTCTTGTCAATGTCACCATGAACACACTGGAACAACGCCTGACATCAGTGAGGCCTCCTTGTATCTCTTGTCAATGTCACCATGAACACTGGAACAACGCCTGACACATCAAAGTCACATGAAGGGGGGAGGGAAGACTAGTAAAGGGATAGTAACATGGTATGGATTAAGAAAACATGCTTAGGGACAAGTTTTGAACTTACTGGTAAAAACTTGCCGTTATCAGTATAAGCTGGCACTGACATTTGGTTGTTATGAGATATCTTGGAATTAATCTGCAATGAAATGACGAGTGTTTGACTTCCAGCTGTACTATGGGAATGAGAAGCCAAGCTGGATTATATATGTTGATTGACTTAATTCATGATATGGAGTGGTCTGCTTCTTTTTTTTTTTTTTTTTTTTTTTTTTTTTTTTTGCTGTCCCAACCTCTGCGCGACTTCAGAGGCAGTGCACCCACGCCGCTCATTCCGACACCCCGTCCACAGCCACAGCCCGGTCGGCCCCGCCGCAGCCCCGGCACCGGCAATCCACAGGGAGCGGTCAACGTCAAGTCGTCGAGAGGCAACCCACCGGAGGAGACACTGCACTGCTGCCGAGTCACTTCGGTGGTGTTCAGTGGCGCCTGTTCTGATCCAACATACGCAGGACACCACCTACTAAGCCCCCTACTGACAACAATAATTGCTTAGTCGTGGAGCCGGCGTGAGTGAGCTCTCCCTCCGGAGGGCGCCACCACGTCCGTCCAACGACAGCCCCCATGGACCCACCGATACCGGTGACCCCGACGGAACCAAACCAAGGCCACAGACGTGGAGAGGACATCGAAACTGAGGTCACCATGAGAGCAGGGCATGAAGGGCCACAGAACTTGAGATATCTTTTTTAAATGCTGAACGATGAGAATGAGGATGATTAAGATGATGCTACGGATTTCAATTTCGGTCTGAGACTACATGACAGGGCTGTACTCTACGCTTCCTTTCATAATATATCCCGGTGTCAACCAGGCCCGAGAGATACAGGCACCTGCAGTGTTTGTCAGGAAATTTGAGCAACACTCTCAGAAACGCATCCATTAAGTGGATGAAACTCGACTGTGTGGTCCCAGTCTTCCCAACTGAGCCCGTAGCAAACTCAACTCTGGGTAGGAGCCGGTCGGGGCAGAAAAAAACCCACATGACTTCTGATGGGATTCGAACCCACGACCTCCCAGCCGGGAGTCCGCGACGCTAACCACTTCGCCACGACGGGCTGGTCTGCTTCTGATGGTTGACTTAAATCATGATTTTGAGTGTTTTACTTCTGATGTTGATATGGTGATGGGAAGCAAGTTAAATTAGGTTGATGATTGACTTCATATGTGATGTTCTTCTTTGTCTTTGATGTTGCTTTCATTGTGGAAGATGTAATCTCAGTGACTCCAGTCAACAAACCATTACAAGTCAGTTGAGTTGACAGAGGAAGACCAGACCCATCATTTAAATGTCTTTACCTTTGTTCTCTGAAATGTACCATTTCTGTGACATGAACGTGCCATTTCTGTGTGACATGAACGTGCCATTTCTGTGACATGAACATGCATTTCTGTGACATGAAGTCTGTCAGAACAGGAAAAATAAGAAATTTGAGAAATGTCAGAAATTTACAAAATCACATGTTCAAATACACATTAAAGTTATTTTTTTGTTTTGTCTACATTAGGACAAAACACTCTTTACAAGAATTACATGTAACGAAACAATTCAAGAAGAATGAGAAAAGATTGTTACACTGAGCATGAGTGGTCCAGACCCAGTCAGACCTTACCAAACTGAAAAGATGACGAGAAGAGAGCAGAATTCTGCAATGCACTGAATGGATGATGAGAAGCAGAATTCTACAATGCACTGAATGGATGATGAGAAGCAGAATTCTACAATGCACTGAATGGATGATGAGAAGCAGAATTTTACAATGCACTGAATGGATGATGAGAAGCAGAATTCTACAATGCACTGAATGGATGATGAGAAGCAGAATTCTACAATGCACTGAATGGATGATGAGAAGCAGAATTCTACAATGCACTGAATGGATGATGAGAAGCAGAATTCTATAATGCGCTGAATGAATGATGTCGAGCAGAATTCTAGAATGCGCTTATGAAGAGTACTCTGTAGGACTGCCTAGAACTTGAATCTAAATGATTCTGATCACTGAGTTTAGACCAGTGCCTGGTTTCATCGGTCACTATAGTAAAGAAATGAGAAATGATGCTGGATCAGCAAGCTGTGATGACATACAGAACACCAGAGGAACTGTTAGAACATATGAATAACTTGTTGCCACTGTCAGCAAGCTGTGATTACACACACAACACCAGGAACTGTTAGAACATATGAATAACTAGTTGCCAGTGTCAGCAAGCTGTGGTTATATACACAACACCAGGAACTGTTAGAACATATGAATAACTTCTTGCTACTGTCAGCAAGCTGTGGTTATATACACAACATCATGAACTGTTGGAAGATATGAATAACTTGTTGCCAGTGTTGTGCAGGGCTTTATTCAGCTTCACTGTGTGCAGAAAGGTAGTCCCAGGAATGTTGATCAGTCGGCCTAGGGAGCAGTGAAGACAGGAACAAGAAACAGAAACCAGTAGTGGCAAACTGTTTACACCTGTACTTCATCAACATGAGGAAGGCTCTGATCTCATGTTCAGCACAGAAGGAGGCACAAATATCAGCAGTTGTTAACTGCTCTTTTTTGTACAAAATAACCATTTTAAAGAGACCACAAAATGATCGATCTACTATTAGCATCTTGTTAATTTTTGTTGTTGTGCAAAATAAAGTTTTAAGGAGACACAAAGCAATCTGTCTTTTATCAGCATTTTCATGTCACAATCCACCATATGTTTTTGCCTGTGATTTTTGTATTAATGCTCTGTTTTCTTAGCAACAAAAGACAGACATCAGTTTCTTCTTCTTTTTCATCATTAATTCAATACAAGCAAGAGCAACAAATAGATAGATGATAAGTATGCACTGATTTCGGAAAAAAAATGCGAGCCTTTCAAATGTGAGACCCCCATCCCCCTCTCCTCACCACTATCACCACACATGTTTCTGAGAACAGTTTTTTTTTTTTTATCAAAGTGTTCGTACTTCAGTGGCTATTTTTCCTAGAAGTGATGTGTGTGCTTCTGAGAACAATCTCTTTGATCAAAGTGTTTGTACTTCAGTGGCTATTTTTCCTAGAAGTGATGTGTTTCTGAGAACAGTCTAGAAATGATGTGTTTCTGAGAACAGTCTCTTTGATCAAAGTGTTTGTACTTCAGTGGCTGTTTTTCCTAGAAGTAATGTGTTTCTGAGAACAGTGTCTTTGATCAAAGTGTTTGTACTTCAGTGGCTGTTTTTCCTAGAAGTAATGTGTTTCTGAGAACAGTCTCTTTGATCAAAGGGTTTGTACTTTAGTGGCTGTACTTCAGTGGCTGTTTTTTTTCCTAGAAGTGATGTGTTTCTGAGAACAGTCTCTTTGATTGAAGTGTTTGTATTTCTGTGGCTGTTTTTTCCAAGAAGTGATGTGTTTCTGGAGAACAGTCACTGTGATCAAAGTGGGTGTATTTCTGTGGCTGCTTTTCCTAACGATGATCTTGCTATTTCAGCTGCCCTCACCCTCCAAGCTGTGAACCTGACCACTCCAGAGAGCAATGTGATACAGGTCAGCTGGACACCAGGGGAGAGAACTGGGCCTACTAATTACACAGTGACCTGGAAGGAGAAAGAAAGCTTGACCTCAAACAACTTCGTGCTGAAGGAAAGCTTCACTGTAAAGGTTAGTTTACAAGTGAAACTTCAGGCTCATTCAGTTAAAATGTGTGTGTGTGTGTGTGTGTGTGTGTGTGTGTGTGTGTGTGTGTGTGTGTGCATGCATGTGTGTTTAAGGCAAAACCTGGATACTGAATATTCAGTAAAGTGCACACTGTGGAATGAGCGGTTCAGTCATGAATTCAAACAAAAAGGAAAGAATCAGGGGAGATAACTTTTGTTGCCATGTTGAAAACATTTACCTTCCCATACTCCAGATTATTAAAGGGTTATCATCAGTAGTGCACTTCTCTCTTGTGTAGATGTCAAAATGCAGAAAGTGGAGGGATTCACAGCCTGTGATTGCTCACACTTTGATTCCCCACTGGCATGGCTGGGTTGGAACATGTACATAAAATTGGCTCTTGCCCTTGAATTTGACCACTACCTCACCAACAACCCAGCTTTTTGTGAGGTCTGTAGTGCTTGGCTAATTGCTCTGTGGCATTGTCTATGACAGCTCATACCTTGTTCATCCGTCCATGATGAGGGCTTCCCCAAAGTGGATTTCTTATGGTGTCTTTGCTTATTTCTTCACACCTACACACTGTCATGATTTTAGCTTTGGATTCCTGTTGATGTTTAGACTGCCAGCTCCAGTAGTGCTTGTCGCTTGGAAGGCAAAGAATCCCTCAGTGGATAAGAATGCCAGAGTGGGCCTTCAGCTCATCCAGAAACCTGATGTGAAATTTCTGGCTCCCTTTTGTTCCACATGCAAGTTGGTTTGTTCCACCAGCCCCTAAAACCTGGATGTGAGGGGGGACAATTGTCAAGTTGGTTTGTTCCACCAGCCCTAAAACCTGGATGTGAGGGGACAATTGTCAAGTTGGTTTGTTCCACCAGCCCCTGAAACCTGGATGTGAGGGGACAACTGTCAAGTTGGTTTGCTTTACCAGCCCCTAAAACCTGGATGTGAGGGGACAACTGTCAAGTTGGTTTGCTTTACCAGCCCCTGAAACCTGGATGTGAGGGGACAATTGTCAAGTTGGTTTGTTTCCACCAGTCCCTGAAACCTGGATGTGAGGGGACAACTGTCAAGTTGGGTTTGCTTTACCAGCCCCTAAAACCTGGATGTGAGGGGACAACTGTCAAGTTGGTTTGCTCCACCAGCCCCTAAAACCTGGATGTGAGGGGACAACTGTCAAGTTGGTTTGTTCCACCAGCCCCTGAAATATAGATGTGAGGGGACAACTGTCAAGTTGGTTTGTTCCACCAGCCCCTAAAACCTGGATGTGAGGGGACAACTGTCAAGTTGGTTTTCCCACCAGCCCCTAAAACCTGGATGTGAGGGGACAACTGTCAAGTTGGTTTGTTCCACCAGCCCCTAAAACCTGGATGTGAGGGGGACAACTGTCAAGTTGGTTTGTTCCACCAGCCCCTAAAACCTGGATGTGAGGGGACAACTGTCAAGTTGGTTTGCTTTACCAGCCCCTAAAACCTGGATGTGAGGGGACAACTGTCAAGTTGGTTTGTTCCACCAGCCCCTAAAACCTGGATGTGAGGGGACAGTTGTCAAGTTGGTTTGTTCCACCAGCCCCTAAAACCTGGATGTGAGGGGACAACTGTCAAGTTGGTTTGCTTTACCAGCCCCTAAAACCTGGATGTGAGGGGACAGTTGTCAAGTTGGTTTGCTTTACCAGCCCCTGAAACCTGGATGTGAGGGGACAACTGTCAAGTTGGTTTGTTCCACCAGCCCCTGAAACCTGGATGTGAGGGGACAGTTGTCAAGTTGGTTTGTTCCACCAGCCCCTAAAACCTGGATGTGAGGGGACAACTGTCAAGTTGGTTTGTTCCACCAGCCCCTAAAAACATGGATGTGAGGGGACAACTGTCAAGTTGGTTTGCTTTACCAGCCCCTGAAACCTGGATGTGAGGGGACAACTGTCAAGTTGGTTTGCTTTACCAGCCCCTGAAACATGGATCACGGCTGTTCAGAGCGAGATCTTTAGTTCTCAGCAAAGCAAGGGAGCTAACACCTCTCCCACTGCTGCACAGGCCAAGGTC